>SZWC01008066.1:79241-91752 GCA_023375785.1 Penium margaritaceum
TGATTGGAGGGCCGGTGGATGAGGCCACCCACATGAAACTCTCTCGTCGTGCCTCGCTGCCATCCTTGGGGGTCGAGCTCGCCCACCTGGAGTACTCTAGAGGCTGAAAGAAAGCACTACCAGGAAAACTGGACAACACAACCTGGAAACTACAAACGTGCAATAACTCAGCATGTAGTGCAATGAACTCACATGAAAGAGTGTGTGACACATGCATCGTTTCTCACTCTATACTGTATCTAGCCACTTCCACATGGAATGTCCATCAAAGTGCCGGCATAGAATACCATTGGCAAGAAAGCCACTACATCCACGCACCAACAATGGATCAATTAAAGATCGCCAGCTGTCTTAGAAGGAGGGTAGAGGTTCTGAAAGTTTAAGCCTTGAGTTCTTTGATTGGAGTAGAAAAACGTTTTTTTTTTGCATTGTGTAATGTTTTAGGCATGGGATGAACGTGGAATGGAGCTTTGGAGTGAATAGATAGATGGCTTGCTTTAGCATAAATGCAACATGGATATGAAAAATGTTGAGAAAACCGTAGGAGGAAAAAATCATGAAGAAAGTTTGGTTTTTTTTTGTTGTACATCAATAACCTTTTCATTGACCATCTCATTAACATAAACTGCTTAAAATTGGTCGTTCCCTATGCCAATGCCGTGTTCCTGGCATAGTCATTAGCAACAAGAAACATAATGGGATAGGCGTTTGCGTGGAGGCATCGGGAGATAGAAATTAGAAGTTGACTTCCGAAAGTGTTTGGACTTATGTCCTTATAGCAAAAATGTCTATGGAACCCCATCTAGGGTGTTTTCTTCCAATCATTGAGATAACCACAAATCATGCTTGAGATATGATGTGGGAAAGACAGCCTTGCGCACCCGCTATGCCTTTCAGGGTGACCAATATGCTGGCCACCTTCATGGCAGCAATGAACAACATCTTCAGGAGATACTTGGATGACTTTGTGGTGGTATATCTGATCAATATCTTGGTGTATAACTGGGAGGTGGATTATAATGAGGAGCATGTGACAAAGGTCCTTAATATTCTGAGAAAGGAGACATTTTTTTATAATCTATCTAAGTGTGAGTTTGTGGTGGGAATAGTTGAGTTCCTTGGACACATAGTTGGAAATGGAGAGATCACCATGGATCCACACAAGGTGTTGGCCTTGCAAGAGTGGCAGAAGTTGCGTAGTATACATGACGTACAAGTGTTCCTTGGGTTTTGCATCTTCTACCCCACCACTATTCTTGTCCATGCGGAAGTGTGAAGGCCATTCTCCAATCTCACTCGCAAGGATCATGAGTGGAGTTTGGGAGTTAGCAAAAAAGAAGCCTTTGAGAACTCAAAAGTGCTCTGACCTCTGTGTTGACCTTGTTCTTCGCTAACAGCGGCTGTGTTTTTGACACAGTGATCGGTGCATTGGACCTGGTCATTTGTGGTATTCTTTTACGGGATTTTAGCAACAAGTCACAGTCGGACATATTCCTCTCCAACAGTCGTCATATGATAGAAATAGTTAGGGCATGCATGCCTATGCAAAACTGCCATGAGCTCTAGGTATGAGGGGCAGACAGTGAAGGCCAAATCTGGCTAAGTCTCAAACGCATTAGGAACAAGGAGGAAGTACAAAGAATCCTGTTGTAAGCTTATGTACTGGGGAGTGGCGGCTAGCCCGTCAGGCCCCGTTATCCCATTGCACCAAAACACACAAACGGGGAATACGCACACAACGGAACATGAGTGCAGGGAAGAGAGGTCTCCCAAGGCACCAGAACAGGCCACAGAGTGCCCGGGTCTCAACCACCGAGAAAATGTGCAATATACACAAAACACATCCAGACTCTACAATGGTATGCTAGCACCACGTGCAAGCCAAAGCTTGGCTAGTTAGGCCTCCCGGGACAACGGAACATGTCACCTGGAGTCCGGGTCTTGGCCACATTCCGACTACACATGACACACCAGAAGTCGGTAAAGACTATCAATTTGTACTGGGTGTCCCGAGGCACCAGTATAAACTTCTATGTACTCGGGTCTCGGCCACAGAGGAAATACACAACCTGTCAGAGAAAGCACGCGCCTAATCATCATGGAGTCTCCCGGGGCACTACCGCAAACTACAGGTCTCGATCATCAAGAAAAATCTATCGGCCATGCATGGGTGAACTAGGTGGCAAGAATGTAACATCCATGTCACAGAAGAAGTAATGTAGCTACTTGAGCATCATCGGGGCAAACCGAGAAGCTCTCACTACACAACACTATCTGGCACTAAGACTGCTCAAAGCCCATACAGCAACACCATGGCGATCGTGTTTCAGATAAATTCAACTGGTGGTGGGGCCTTGCATCCAACAAAACTGCCCATACGAGTTTGAAGTTCGGACCTCTGGAACCAATCCAGAGTTGAATCCTCTGCACCCATCAGATGATTCAACATCACTTGTGTAGACATTAGTATTGTGGCTCACACAACATTCCCTGCGGAACAAATGTTGTAAAAGTGCTATCACACTTCGTCAAATTTCAAAAGCTTCTCAACACCACTTGACTCGTCATGTAGCACTAGCTTGTCCATCTTTTCTTATTGGAACATGCATTCTTGGTGTGTCTGATGAATGAAGTGAAAGAGTTCAAATCACTTGTGAGACACTTGCATAGCTCAAGACGGTGATCTTAAGACTGTGTTGTGATTTGTGATGTTCCTGTCAACCTGTACAGTTTACTATGACCACTCGGCCGTGTCAATGCCCATGCAAATCCCTGATACGGACCCAGGTGGTACCGGTGCATCGTCTGGTGGTGGAATACCAGCTTGGAGCTGACCGACGACCGTCCAAGAGCTCTGGACATTGCGTGGGACCTCTTGCAGTTTTTCTGCAGCACGTAGGAGTTTATCGGTGGACTGGCCGTTGGCCCAATTTGTATTTTTTGCATTGTGTGTCCACCGTTTGTTGCCGGATGCATGTATGTGACCAGTCGTAGCGTCCGGCTTGTGATTCTGCATGTCTAGGTTCAGACGGCGTAGCATTCTGACATGTCTACGCTGACTTACGGCCAAAACAGTGGTTTTGAGCCAGTTTTAGGACAGACCTTATGTTGCCGCGTGCGACGTCCGCCGTGCGCCGCGGCAGGTACTTATGCCATGGACCTGTCATTTGTCATTTCTCTCTACAAATGTTATTGAAGCATTCTCACACTTTGCCTTGTATCTCCCAGCCAGACCCTTGCCATTGTGTGTACGACTTATGACTTTCTTCACCGTCTGACCAGGCACTGACACCTAGTCAGCGGCTGTGTTGCTAGGAAGTTTCCACGCATCTTCTCATGGTATCAGAGTGTTGAGACAGATCTCGCCGAGCTGCGCAGCAGAGACGCAGCAAAGGAGCAGCATTGAGCGTCACCGTTGTAGCAGATCAACACGGACCTGTCGACGCCACCCGACTGATAGGGACATCACCTACCTTCAGCACGTGAGAGTGCATCAGCAGCAGCCCCTAGCAGCAGTAGGCAAGAGCTGCAACAGGCGGGAGCTGCTAGCAGCTGCTGGTGTTGGCGCTAGTAGTGGTGGCAGCAGGCCGCAGCCGTAGCAGGCGGCGGTGGGCAGCAGCAATATCAACGCGCGGCAGCATCAGCGCGCGCCAGAAACAGCGCACAGCAGCAGCAGCCCGCAGTAAGAGTAGCACGCAGCAGCGCTGCGCAGCAACGGCGGCGGCGGCTGGCAGCAGCAGCAAGTAGCAGCGGTAGCATTGAGCAACAGTAGAAGCGGCGAGCAGCAGCAGTAGCAGCGCAGTAGCTACAGCACGCAATAGTAGCAGCGCGCATCTAGAGCAACGCGCAGCAATGCCGTAGCACAGCACCAGCGCACAGTTGCTGCCACAGCTGCACAAGCAGCTGTGCGGCTCCTGTTGTAGGTACATGCGTAGTAGCGGTAGCACCCGAGCGGAAGTTGTTGCAGAGCTTCCGTGTAGCTTCTGTGCGGCTGCCACGAAGAAGCCGTCCAACAGCCACGAGGGTTGTCATCTAAGAAAAACTCTGCTGACATCAGCATTTTCCTTGCTAACGTCATCAGGTTCGTGCTGACATCAACAAATCAATGCTGATGTCAGCACCTACCTTAGTAGAATTTTGAGGTCGGAAAGTCAAAAATTGCCAGTCTTTCAACTTCTCGAGAACCGCTAACGGTTCTGAAATCCAACCAGCTTGAGGTCCCGGTCCATACTGAGTGCTGACATGGCTCCGAGCGGTGACAAGGGCAAAGGACCATCAGATCCCTCCTCCTCTTCCTTTGGCGTCATGAGCCCACGCTCGCAGGCCATTGCGAATCTGCGGAGTCCGCAGAATGAGATACGTCTTCAGCAGGTCTGGACCACTTCAGAGGGGATATGGCCATACTACCACAGTCCGTACCAGGTTACGGACAGTGCTCAGGTGCTAACAGCGGCTCGAGCGATACGCAGATACCTTTACGCCATACCGCGCAAGACATTCGTGGATTTTCTCCCCTTCCTTGGAGAGGCCGGCACGGGCGTGGGTGCTGATCCACGTGGGGGCTGGGACCTGAACTGTCTCTACTTGCTACAAAGACGCATGCCACCCGTGTGGCTCATATTCACGCTTTCCACTCCCTTTGTCAGGGACCTGCCAAGTCCGCAGCTAATTGCTGGCGGCGTGCCATGCGCATCTACATGCACCTTCGGACTTCAAGAGGTACACAGCTCTAGGCGCTTCGCACGCTCATGATCGGAGTCTGTCTTGAGCACGCAGACATCTTCTCGGGGTACAGCGATGCCGTGCTTGAGTCCTTCTCCACCTCTCTTCAGCTTCTTCCTTGGGCACATCAACTCTTCCTCCAGATGACTTCCGCCTGCGAGGCAGCCATGGCCCATCAGGAGATTTCCCTTGGTGCAATGGTCATTGCGTCACCGTCGACGTCCCTCTTGTAGACCACTTCTCCATCCTCTGGCACACCCTCCTCTTCCCTTTCCACCTTGCCTACCCCGACTTAGGTGCAGGGTGTGGCAGCTATGGCATAGGGTAAGAGGGGTAAAAAGAAGCATGGTTTGGGCCAGCAGAAGTCACAGCAACACCAGTCATCGGGCGGTAGCAGTGGACGTACTGTCCACTACTACAATTGTGGAGGCTCTCATCGCTACACACAGTGTCAGCAGCCGCTTGGTTGGGCGCGGATCACCCGCGGTCTTCAGGATGCACACGTGCAACTGGCTGCGTCAAGCAGCACAGCCTCCAGTCGTGCGGTGACCACGACTTCAGCAATTCCCGCTTCCCTACCGGCGAGCAGTGGCGACTCAGACCCGCGTGACTGCACCATGGCTGAGCTCCATCACCTTCTCGTGCTTCGCTTTCAGGGAGGTGCGAGTGTATTCTCACAGCCGAGTGGTTCACAGACTAATTGTTCATCTGTTCTCGTTGCTTGTGATGACTTGTGTGGGGGGGGCACAACCGGCATGTGATGAAGATGGGCTTGACAGTACCGATTGGATTCATGAGTCGCACCTCTGTGCCCTTCGACGTTCATCCTCACCTGTTGCTCACCGCCCGTCTGAGGCTGAGTATTCCATTGCCCGCTGTATAGTGACGTCCTCCATTCGTGATCTCGCTGGCACTTTGATCATCGATTCTGGTGCCACTCATCACATGACATGTCGTCGTAGTGACTTCGTTGTTCTCGGTCCTGTTGCGCCTGTTCGCTCCATTTGCACAAGCTCTGTTAAGTCCTTGCCGGTCCATGGTGTTGGGGTTGTGTGCTTTGATGGTCCGTCTGGACCCCTGTATCTTTCCTATGTGCTTTTTATGCCTGACCTTGAGCTCAGCTTGCTTTCCATGCCTACCTGCACACTGATAGGACTCTCTATGGAGCACACTGCAGACTCCGCAACTGACAGCTACTAATACTCATACCGTTGTTCTTCGTGCCTCTGTTATAGATGATCTGTATCGTGTCTCTCCGATTTCTTCTCCTTCTTACTACCCCTCCCTCTGTTTTTTCTGTTGAGCACTAGCAACTGCTGCATTGTTGCCTATGCCATGTAGGCTTTGACAATGTCAAAGCTCATTCGAATACCACCCGCACTCGATCTTGACGTAGCTTCTTTCGAGAAGCCGCCCAAGACTGATTGTCTGTTCTGCGCTCATGGTAAAATGCATCGTTGCACTTACCCTGACTCCCGTTCTCGCACACTTCGCCCTCTCGAGTTGGTCCATTCGGATCTTCTCGGTCCTCTTCTTGTCGAGTCTTTGTCTGATCGGGGCCGATACGTCTTGACCCTGACTGATGACTTCACCCAGATGTAATGGGTCTACAGCCTGCACCAGAAGAGTGACGCCACTCTCACTGTTTGCCTCTGCCTAGTGATGGCTGAGTGCCAGTCCCTCCACACGCTACATACCTTCCGCTCGGATCACGGCGGCGAGTTCCTTGGCAAGATGGACAGCTTCTTTGCCGTGCACAGGGTTTTTCACCAGGTCTCCGCTCCTGTTACTCCTCAGTAGAATAGTGTCTCTGAGTGCTTGAACCGCATTGTGGAGGATGCGGTTTGCACTATGCGGTCTAATTGTGGTCTCTCGGAATCCTTTTCCTTTGAAGGATTTTCCTACATGACGTGGGTCTTGCATTGCGTCCCACACGGTCCCCTTCTAGACCACGTTACACCGTACGAGCTCTGATTTGGCCACCGTGTTGACCAGTGTCTCACTTGTGTCTGGGGATCCTTGGCTTCTGTGTGGTACACCAAGGACCAGCAGGGGTCCAAGGTATCGCCGCAGGGTCACTTGTGTGCCTTCGTGGGCATCTCCCTGCGGTCGAAGGCCTGGCTTTTTGGGACCCAGCCCATCATCGCATCGTTGAGTCCTGCGACATGCTCTTCTTTGAGTCTCTCACCTACCGTGATCTGACATTGATCACGTCTCTATCTGTCATGCACGTTCCTACGTGTGAGGCTTCTCGACGGATGGGGGAGTCTGGGTCTGTGAGCACCTCTCGCCCGGTTGATGTGTCCTTTTGAGCCCCCTACACTTCTCGGTCTCTGGCTCTTGATAACCCAGAGATCATCGCTGTCGGCCCAGAGACCTCTCTAGCACAGCCGGCTTCTGCCCCTGTTCCCTCGTACCCCACAGGTACCCATGATTATGTACTTGTGTCCACCATTACTCCTACCTCTGTGCGTGGTCCTGCCTCAACTCCTGCTCCTAATGTCATACCTAGTCCCGTGTCTCCCACACACGCATCTCCTCACACTGCATTACATGCTCCTTTGCCTTAGCCCTCACCAATTGTGGTTGTGCCTATCTCTAAGCCTGAGGTAAGCCCCTTGAGTCCAGGTTACTCGCGTGAGCCTGGTGATCATCTTCGACCAATGGTCTCCGGAGTCCAGCGAATGTCAGGTCCCACACCCAGGCGCTCCACTAGTAGCATCGCGAGTGGTGATTTCGGCACAAAGGCCCTAGGCATGAGTGACTGCACTGATCACACAGCGGTACATCCAGCGTGCCCTCTAGGGCACGATCTTGTAACTCACGAGTTTCATATCGCTTATGATGCAGCAGCTGACCTTGTGGTCGTCAGGCCTAGCACTGAGGCGTGTGCACTTGCCACTCAGATCTCTCCCTCTTTGGCATTTGATTCGGACACACTGGAGAAGCTCTCTCAAGCGTCTACATCCTCTCATCAGAGGATGCAGACGCTTGATGTGCTACTTGCGAGGATGAGCTTTGCACCATCGGAGAGCACGGAGTTTACGAGCTAGTCGACCTTCCACCTGGGAGGAAGGCTATTCAGGTCAAGTGGGTCTTTTGTAAGAAAGTGAAGCCGGATGGCTCACTGGAACACCACAAGGCTCGCTTGGTCGTCAAAGGATACTCTCAGATCAAGGGCATCGATTACAACGACACCTTTGTCCATGTCCGCCGCATGACCTCAGCTCGCGCTCAATTCGGTTTAGTGGCTCAGCATGACTGGGAACTGCACCAGATGGACGTGAACACTACGTTCCTCCATGGCTCTCTAGATGAGGAGATATACGTGGCTCAGCTACCAGGCTTTGAGGACGGTAATAAGGTCTGGCGCTTGCGCAAGTCCTTGTACAGCCTTGAGTAGTCTCCTCGGTGTTGGAACCAGAAGATCATTGGCACTCTGACTTGTACAGGATATGTACAGAGCGAGGCACATCACTCTCTCTTTATCCGACGGACGCCTGAGCGATTCACCACCATCCTGGTCTATATGGAAGACCTTTTGATTGCGTCTCCTTCCATGGAGGTCGTGAAGGAGGCCAAGGCAGTCCTCTAGATGGCCTATAGGATGAAGGATGTTGGTCCTACAATGGTGTTTCTTGCCATGGAGATCGTGCGAGACCGCAGACGTCGGACACTTCTGTTGCATCAGGCCCGATACGCACGTGTTGTGGGGGAGCGCTTCAGTGACATCCTTAGCGCAGTGCCCAAGACCTTCACACCTCTCACACCTGACGGGCAGGATGCCTGAAAGGTGGACGATCCCACACACCTGGGGGAGACAGTGGATGTGACCCTGTACCTCCGCCTCATCGGATCTCTCATGTACTTGGCCACTGCTACACGTCCCGACATCGCCTTCGCCGTCAACCTCCTGGCATAGTTCTTGCAGGCTCCACCTGCTAGAGCCCTTCATGCGGCTGTGCAAGTGGTGCGGTGCGTGGTCTCTACACCGTACCTTGGACTCTACTCTCGCCGGCAATGTTCGAAAATGCTTGACGGCTACAATGACAGTGACTGGGCCTGGAGTCCAGATGGACGCAGTCACACCGGCTACATGTTCCTACTCGGTGGTACCATCGTATCCTGGCGCAGCGGGAAGCAAGGTTGTATTGCGCGTAGCTCGTCGGAGGCAGAGTATGTTGCTCTGGGTGTAAGTGCTGAGGCAGTGTGGCTGCATTGCCTGTTCTTTGAGCTAGGCCAGTCAGTACCTACCATTGCGCTTCGCTGCAACAACCAGAGTACTCTTGCCATTACGGAAAACTCTGGTGTCTTTCACGCTCGCACGAAGCACATTGCGGTTGAGCATCACTTTGTGCGTGATCTAGTGGAGGGACACATGATCTCTGTCATATGGGTTGGCACTGACATGCAGCGTGTTGACTTCTTGACGAAGGCACTAACACGCGGGAAGTTTCTGGTGGCCATTCGTTCTCTTGGGCTTCGCCCCTTGCTTGAGAATGGTTTAGTGCGGGATGTGTCTGTGTCTGTCTCAGGACTTTTTTTGTGCTCGTTGTTGTACTCGTTTCAGTGCTGCACGTGTATGGACATGCTTACCATCAGGTCATGGGGGAGTGTTGTGATTTGTGATGTTCATGTTGACCTGTGCAGTTTACTGTCACCACTTGACCGTGTCCATGCCCGTGTAGTTCCCTGATGCAGACCCAGGTGGTACCGGTGCGTCGTCTGGTGGTGGACTATCTGCTTGGAGCTGACCGACGACCGTCCCAGAGCTCTCGACGTTGCCTGGGACCTCTTGCGGTTTTTCTGCAGCATGTAGGAGTTCATCGGTGGACTGGCCGTGGGCCCGATTTGCATGCTGCATCGTGTCCACCGTTTGAAATTTTAGGGCATGCAGGCCCATGCAAAAATGAACATGAGCTCTGTGTGTGAGTGCGATGCAAGACGGCAAGAATTTGGCCAAGTCTGGAACGCTGAATACAAAAGAACAAGGAGAGAGTACAAATGAGCCCCTAGCGGGCTTAAGTAGGGGCACCGGCAGCTAGCCGCACCGGGCCCCGTCATCCCCCCTGAGCCCAAACAAGTCAGCGAGGAGAACACACTGCGTACACCACGATAACAATAACGGTGGTCTTCTCGAGGCACCGGAACAGCTCTCCAAGTGCCCGGGTCTCGACCACCGAGAAAATAGGAGCAGTGCCAGAAAATCTCAGAATCAACGTCTAGACATCACACACGGCTTTCCGAACATCAAAAGCGCTAGTAAAACCACCGGGTCTCCTCGTCGCACTGGTGTAGTCCACCGGGTGCACGGGTCTCAACCCACCGAGAAAAATCTCCTAGCTCCCGACAAACCCACAGGGCTACCAGAACGCATCGACTGCGTCTCGCCGGCGCTATCGTAGGTGTTGGAGAAGTCTCGGTGCAGTCCGGAGGCCCGTCGTGTCGTCACGCCCTCCTCTACCATATACCCCAAATATGGGTATATCGGTAAACTAGCGGTGTCGGTCGTGACGGGTAGAAGCCACACAAACCAACACTCCCCCTGGCTGACGTAGCCGTCCACGCTAGAACAAATGAACGAAGGCAAGGAACAACAATGTATGGCAAGCCATAACATGCATGAGTGGACTCACACACACACACATACACACACACACACACACACACACACACACACACACACACACATGTGCTCACCATCTAGGGTCTCCATCGACACTGGCACAGCCCACCAAGTATCAGGGTCTAGACCATGAGAGGAGTGATTCGCACGCACACAAACCAGTGTNCACACACACACACACACACACACACACACACACACACACACACACACATGTGCTCACCATCTAGGGTCTCCATCGACACTGGCACAGCCCACCAAGTATCAGGGTCTAGACCATGAGAGGAGTGATTCGCACGCACACAAACCAGTGTAATGCACATCATACACATGTCAGAGGACAAGATGGTCTCCTCGTGACACTGGCGGTACCAGGGCCCGGGTCTCGACCGCTACGAGCCATCCAACACAATAGTATCATCATTCAAACACAAGATCATGGGAGGATCTCCTCGTAACACGGGTGCAACGCACCACGTGTCCGGGTCTCGACCAACAGCTCGCATGCACATTCCACACGCAGTATAGCCACACACCAAGACACACGATCACATGGTCTCCTCGTGACACTGGTGCAACGCACCAAGTGTCTGGGTCTCGACCAACAGGGTGCTACCATCTACATGCAGCTGTGCAGGCACGCAGCATGAGCCACATGCGGGATGCTGTAGATGCTCACAACAGAGCATGGACCTCGCCATGCATCTCCCATGACATCGCGTTAGGTTGAGGTCCACACAACACTCCCCCTGGGCAGATGAACCTGGCAGCGATGTCCTCGATGGAGATGCTGATGCCGTAGCTAAACAAATCCTAGGTAATGAGTGATGTGGTCTATCCATCATGCAGAGATAGCTCCTCCTGTCACCGGCGAGTCGACTCCCTCCCTCAAAGACGAAGTGGTGTCTCCGACTACGACTCCTCACATCGCAGATGCATCAACTGGGGTATACCAGTCCTTGCGTGACTGCCAAGGGTCCCAACTCACAATCTCTCCTCTCTCTGCTCTACCGCGATGCATCTCTGTACGATAGAAGAAAGGGAATAGGCGAGCAGCACGCAAGCGTGGATGAAGTGGCAAGGCTGGCCTCCAAGGCGGGATAGAGCACCCTAAGGCACAGGGGTATACCGCTGGAATAGGAGAGCTGGAGCGACGAACCTGATCACCACTCGTGGTTGAAGATGACGGTGGGGTAGGTGAGTCAGGTGGATGAAGGTGCGTGAAGGCAGTGAAAGAAGAAAGAGGAGCGATAATGGGGTCGACAGGAGTCAGGATGGCGGAAGCCCAAGGCACGCTCACCTCTCCTGTGACAGTGTCTCCAACGGACGTCATACTCGGAGCAGGTACAAGATCCTCCTCGAGTATGGGTGTGCTAGATGCTGTAGGCGGAAGGATCATACCGATAGCAGTGATGCTGCCCTCCTCTAAAAATTGCTCACGTGCGGCCATCATCTCCCGCTATAGCATGACTACACGCTCTTGCAGGACAGCATAATCTGCCTCAAACATGTGGAGGTGGCCCATGTCTGCCTCGCGAAGGATAAACTCTGCCTCACTTGATGCTGCACATGCAGAATGCACAACTCGTGAGTACAACTTCATCTGCATCTCTGCTGCTGAAGCTGATGGGACTGATGCTGCTGCATCCTCCTGGGTGTGAACCGGGCGCGGTGTGCTAGCCTCAACCGGATGGTGGAGGCACCAACGGGAGGCAACGGCGACCAAGGGGAGGCCGGTGCTCACCAACCCGGTGTTGCGGAAGCGTAGGATCGTCTTGGGGGAGCACAGGAACACGTGTGGCACAGTGGGAGTAAACTGTACTTGTTATTCAAGTGTCAACATACAAGACTATATGTACATGATGACACATCCTAGGCGACCCGAGGTCGCCGAGCCGTGCGCGGCTCCATATGGGCCTGGGATGAGCGTTATTGCCCAAGCATCATGTAGCTCATCTTCCCAGCTTTCCAACGCACCAAGAATCGTATCATTCCGTGGAGGAACGGCCGAGATATGGCCGTTTCAGTGAACCACGGCAATCTGCCGCTGGCAGTACCACTAGCGGCGGTGACGGCCGCCCGAAGCGCCCTTTCTGGTAATAACACACCGGGGCGCCATTCCGAAGCGCCCTTGGCCCTCAATGATCCTTGACTCATTGACTA
>SZWC01008067.1:0-14236 GCA_023375785.1 Penium margaritaceum
CTGTCTCAGTGTCCGGGCTAGCCTTGCCTGCTGACACACCCAGCTCTGTGTCCTCCACACACGCATCTCCTCGCACGGCATCTCCGGCTGCCTCGTCTCAGCCCTCACCAGCTGTGGTCGTACCTGTCCCTGTGGTCGTACCTGTTCCTGAGCCTGAGATGCCCCCTTCGACCTCCGGTTACTTCCGTGAGCCCGGTGGCCGCCTTCGACCACTGGATTCCGGAGCTCAGCGAGCGTCGGGTCCCGAACCCAGGTGTTCCTCTCGCAGCATCACGAGCGGCAATCCAGGCACAAAGGCCTTAGGCCTGAGTGTCCGCACTGAGCTTTTAGAGGTACAACTAGCGTGCCCCATAGGGCACGACCTGGTCACTCGCGAGTTCCATATCGCCTGTGACGTAGTAGCTAATCTTGTAGCCGTCAGGCCTGACACTGAGGCGTGTGCACTTGTCGCGCATAGTTCCCCCTTTATGGCGCCTCATTTGGGCACATTGAGGGAGACTTTCTCATCGAAGGATGCTGATGCCTGGCGAGCTGCTTGCGAGGACGAGCTTCGCGGTATCCGAGAGCATAGAGTCTATGAGCTGGTCGACCTTCCCCTTGGGAGGAAGGCGATTTAGGTCAAGTGGGTCTTTCGCAAGAAGGTGAAGCCGGATGGCTCACAGGAACGCTACAATGCCCCCTTGGTCGTCAAGGGGTACTCTCAGATTGAGGGAGTTGATTACACTGACACCTTTTCCCCTGTCGGTCGCATGACCTCAGCTCGAGCTGTGTTCGGTGTAGTGGCTCAGCATGACTAGGAACTGCACCAGATGGATGTGAACAACGCGTTCCTCCATGGCTCTCTGGATGAGGAGATGTACGTGGCTCAGCCACCAGGGTTTGAGGACGGTGACAAGGTCTGGCGCTTGCGCAAGTCCTTGTACGGCCTCAAGCAGTCTCCACGGTGTTGGAACCGGGAGATCACTGGCACCTTGACTCGCATAGGATACGTACACAGCGAGGTAGTCCCCTCGCTCTTCATCCTACCGACACCCGAGCGGTTCATCGCCATCCTGGTCTATGTTGATGACCTTCTGATTGCGTCTCCGTCCCTGGAGGCCATGAAGGAGGCCAAGGCTGTCCTGCAGACTGCCTACAAGATGAAGGACTTCGGTCCTGCATCGGTGTTTCTTGGTATGGAGATCGTGCGAGATCGCAGACATCGGACACTGTTGCTGCATCAGGCCCGATACGCACGAGTTGTGGGGGAGGGTTTCAGCAATCTCTTTGGTGCAGTGCCCACCGCTTCCACACCCCTCACACCTGATGGGCAGGATAACCTGAAGGTGGATGACCCTACACAGCTGGGAGAGACAGTGGACGTGACCTTGTACTTCCGTCTCATCGGATCTCTGATGTACCTGGCCACTACCACCCGTCCTGACATCGCGTTCACCGTCAACCTCCTTGCTCAGTTCTCGCAGGCTCCACGTGCGAGAGCTCTTCACGCGGCTGTGCGAGTGGTACGGTACGTGGTCTCCACACCGTATCTTGGACTTTGCTTTCGTCGGTAGTGTTCGGTGGTCCTTGACGGCTACACTGACAGTGACTGGGCTTGGAGCCCTGATGGGCCCAGTCCTACTGGCTACGTGTTTCTGCTCGGTGGTACTGCTTTGTCTTGGCGAAGCGGTAAACAGGGTTGCATTGCACGTAGCTCGTATGAGGCAGAGTATGTGGCTTTGGGCGTAGGGGCTGCCGAGGCAGTATGGCTACAACGCTTGTTTCTTGAGCTTGGGCAGTCAGTACCCGCCATTGTACTGAGTTGCGACAACCAGAGTGCTCTCGCTATTACGGAGAACTCTGGTGTTTTTCATGCTCGCACAAAGCACATTTTTGTTGAGCATCACTTTGTTCGTGATGTGGTGGAGCGACGCGTGATCTCCATCATGTGGGTTGGCACTGACTTGCAGCGTGCTGATTTCTTGACGAAGGCACTTGCCCGCGGAAAGTTCCTAGTGGCCATTCGTTCTATTGGGCTTCGCCCCGTGCGTGTGAGTGGTTGAGTGTGGATTGTGCGTCTGCGTCTCATCTTTCTGTGTCACCCACTATTGTGGTTGTACCAGTGCTGCACGCGTATGGACATGCGTACCATCGGGTCATGGAGGAGTGTTGTGCTTTGTGCCGTTCCTGTACAGTTTACTGTGACCACTCGGCCGTGTCCATACTCGTGCAGATCCCTGAGGCAGGCGGTCCTGGTGACACCGGCGTGCTGACAGGCGGCGGAATACCTGCTTGGAGCTGACCGACCACTGTTCCAGAGCCCCAGATGCCACCGGGACTCTTTTCTGTGTTTTCTACGTCTTGTAGGCGTCTTTCGACGGACTGGCCATGAGGCCTATTTGCATGTTTTTACATTGTATGTCCTTGTCTGTCAATGGATGCATGCATGTGACCAGTTGTAGCGTCTGTCTTTTGATTCTGCACGTCTAGGTTCAGACAGCCTAGCATTCGGACATGTGTGCACAGAGTTACGGCCAAAACAGTTGTTTTGGGCCGGTTTGAGGACAGCTTTTGGGCTGCCGCGTGCGACACCCGCCGTGCGCCGCGGCAGGTATTTATGCCATGGACCTGTCATTTGTCATTTCTCTCTGCATATGCTATATTGAAGCATTCTCACACTGTGTCTTGTGTCTCCTAGCCAAACCCTTGCCGTTGTGAGTACGACCTGTGACTGTCGTCACCGTCTGATCAGGCACTGACGCCCGGTCAGCGGCTGTGTTGCTAGGAAGCTTCTACGCACTTTCTCAGGCTGAGTCCATGGGGGCGGAATGCGTCACAACTTATGTTACACATATCATGGAAAGGGGGGAGTCATGGGAGGGGGGAGGGGGGGTTCCTTCTGAAAGCGATGAATTGCAATGCGTTACAACGCGATGACTCTGATCATCTCGTGGAGAGGGTCCCATAGCTGAACAGTTGACGGTGCATCGGGTTTATTGAAGAAAATGCGTTTTGAAGTGGTGTAAATAGTCACTGGGGTAGTGACGGATCATCAGTCTTACTTTTGTAGCAGTGTTTTACTCCAATCAGAAGTAAACAGGGCGGCAGAGGGCAAAGGTGTCCATGTCTGCCTGGTCGAATCATGTAAGAAACACCCATTTTTGGCGAAAGAGGGAAATTTCTAGTTTATTCACGTTCAGTACAGAATAGTTAACTTAAATCAAATACATTCCTCTGACAGAATGATGTATAGGATGACAAAGTGCTGCTTGCCTGCATGCCAACTTGCTCCTTTGCATGGCTTCTATGAATTCATTTTCGACGCCGGACAAGGAACGCTTGTCAGCACAAGGCCTGCATAGGTTGAAAGGTATTTCTCATTTCTGAATGTTGTGGAAGACATCATGCAATGCAAAGACGGAGCGAGCGCACAAACATGTTTGCATCAAGACCATTGCTTGCATGATGTTTTCAAAGAAGAAAACTTCACAAGAAAGAACCACAGGTTCCCCCCCCCCCCTCCCACCCCTCACGCGGCTAAACTCCAATTCACTCCCATTTTGGCGCGACAATATGTGAGAAGCTGCCGTTCTGAGGATTATCGCTATGCCGTCCCCATTCAAAAAACATATCGCTAGCTCGCCCCCATTGTTCATTCGTTTTCCAGGCCGCCTCCATTTTTTCACTCATCTCTAGGTCGCCATAGTGGATCTCTAGGGTAATGGTTTAGCAATTATGACGTCATCGAAGGATGTGTACGACAACATTAGCTTTATCATGAACCGAACGAGCCTAGTAGTTGCACTACATTGGCACGGTGGTGTGGGAGAGTTTTTGTTGAGTTTGCATGATGGTTTTTTTTTTATGCGAACCCACCTTTCTCGGTTCTTGTTTCCCAACAAATAGTGACGAGGATAGGTTCATCATCTCCAAGGAACGTGATTGGTCCTTTTAGCTTAGGACTCTCGAAGTGCATGATGGCTCAATGAGAACACGCTGAGTGGAAGGGGTTTTAGTTAAACGTGTTTCGGGAGCATGAGTGGTGGTGCGAGCATTGTACGGACGGCACACGTCCACTTGCGCATCTCAATCTGTTAGCCCCTTGTTGTTACGTCGAGGGGTACATGGATGGTTCTCATGGATAAGGTGCATAGTAGTAGACAAATCAAGGAACTGGGACATCTTGATAACTTGTTTGTAGCAAGTGTGCTTTGATGAAGAGTGTAAAACATGTCGAGCGCATACATACAATAGCAAAAAGCACAAGAAGGCATATGTTGGGTTTTGGGTACCTGACTTGAGCGACACATGTGATCTTGCATGAGTGGTCGATTCAAGAAAACCCGCCTAGAAGTCGGGGGGTTTGAGAATATTGAGGCGTGGATTCACAAAATTCTAGCACCCTCGAGAAGTTGTATGTAGAGTGTAAAACATCGATACGGTTTGTGAGACTTTTGTCGACCCTAACGCAAAATGGTCGAATGTGTCAAAGTCTTCCAAAAAGGAACACCAGAGGCACGAGACCAAAAATGCCCTCAACCGAACAGTATAGATATCCTGAGGTAGACGCGCAGTGGGCCACAAATGTAAGGAAGGAAATCCCCAGCCACAGTGTTCAGGGACTTGTGTAGGTCTGGGACGTAACACTTCCCACCCTTTAAGCCACAATATCCCATTGTGTTTGCAGACATCGACCAGGAAGGCATATAATAGATATGGATCAGCAGAACGATTTCTTGGAGGTTGTCCTAAGGCTCCTAGCTGTTGTCCATGTCGTTGTAGCTGTGCTATTTGACCATGTATTCAGCTATGTTTCATAACGTCCATGTCTAAGGATATCCACAATCATGTACTCCGTATCACCGTTCACTTGGATTGGAAGTGGAGGGGCGATATCTCTACCCGAAAAACTCTCAGTGGGGTCACGGTGTTTCCAGAGTTTGCTCACGTGGAAGATTGGATGGATCACCATGTTGTCTAGTAGACAAAGTTAAGCGATAACCGGAGTTTTCATTTGTTCCATCTTAAATGGGCCAAACCATTGGGTTTTGAACTTTGCAATGTCTTGTCATCCTAGTTTGATGTTCATTGAGCTCAGTAAGACACAATCGCTAGCCTAACTCTCGTTGTTTCTTGCACTTGCTAGCTTGCTATTGTGCCAAATGATTGGACTGTGTCGCCATGTTAGTAAGATCAAGACAAGGAAGCTTCCTAGAAAATTTCCATGATATCTGAGCGACGAGGCATCCCTCGCTACGTTGTGTACTACAGACATAGCAGTGCCAGAAATAGTGAGTTTCAAAGCTAAAGCCACGGTCTTGGGAGGATGCACAAAGCTCTCTGCGGCGCGCCTCTAGGCGCATGAGACGTGCTCGTAGCAGCTCCTCCTCACCCTCCTCGCCAGAGTCAGAGAGGGTCTCCACAACCTTATTTGTATTGCCGACGTGAGCGAGGTGGTCCTCGCTCGGGTCTGCGGACAGATGCTGCTGCTGCTGTTGCTAGGGCAGTAGGTCCATGATCAGGTCCTGCAGCTCAGCGACCTGCTTTGTCAAAGTCAGGTGGCTCTCCTCCTGCAAGTCAGCCAATGCGCGCAATTGGCGCGCCAAGGTTATCGGACTCGGTAGCCACTAGTATTGCTACTGTTGCGGCTGCTGCTGTCGCTATGGTGACAATGGCAGCGGCCGGTGTTGGCCACTCACGGAGCTGCCCTCGGTGGATATGTCGGTGGCAACGCTGGCGGGGATTTGTTTAGGCATGACGGTTGGTTGACTTGAAAGCCTGCTGTATTCTGTCCCGGAAACATCAATCGCGAAGTTACCACCTTGGAATGTCACTGTGGAGTGGTCACCGTGGAGTCAACGCAGAGATATCACCGCGGAGCTGTCACCGCGGATTCATCATTGCAGGTTTTACTGAGGCGGAACTCCGCGGTTTTGCTGTAGAACAGCAGCCGCGGTTGCACGCGGAACGCGGCGGGATGTTGCAACCTGCCGGGGCACCTTCGTTGGTGCGTTCAGCAACCACCATAGAGCCCTCGCATCTGGTGACTGAACGGTCGCGGAACTGTTGCGGACTCGCGGTTACGGAGAACCGGAGGAACCACCGGCAAAACACTGGCGTGTTCCACAACCACTGCGGAGCTTCTGTCACAGAGTGCCGTAGATCCTCGGAATGTCATAGATCTGCGACGACACCGTTACCGCAGGGTCGTCACTTCGGAACGACGCGAGTAACTGGATATAATTTTTAGGGCCTGCAGGCCCATGCAAAAACGAACATGAGCTCTGTGTGTGAGTGCGATGCAAGACGGCAAGAACTTGGCTAAGTCTGGAACGCTGAATATAAAGAACAAGGAGAGAGAACAAATGAGCCCCTAGCGGGCTTGAATAGGGGCGTCGGCAGCTAGCCGCACCGGGCTCCGTCACCCCTGTTGAGCCCAAACTGGTCAGCAGAGAGAACCCACTACGTACACCACGATAACAATAACGGTGGTCTCCTTGAGGCACCGGAACAACTCTCCGAGTACCCGGGTCTCGACCACCGAGAAAATAGGAACAGTGCCAGAAAATCTCAAAATCAACGTCCAGACATCACACACGGCTTTCCGAACATCGGAAGCCCTAGTACAGCCACCGGGTCTCCTCGTCGCACCGGTATAGTCCACCAGGTGCGCGAGTTTCAACGCGAGTTTCATCAAGAAAACTCTCCTAGCTCCCGACAAGCCCGCAGGACTACCGGAACGCATCGACCGCGTCTCGCTGGTGCTGTCGTACGTGCTGGAGAAGTATCAGGACACTCTGAGGGCCTGCCGTGCCGTCACGCTCTCCTCCATTGTATACCCCCAACGTGGGTATATGGATAATTCATCAGCGTCGGTCGTGACGGGTGGAAGCCACACAAACCAACACTCCCCCTGGCTGACATGGCCGTCAACGCCAGAAGAAAGTGAGCCAAGACATGTAACAGCATCATATTGCAAGCCATAACATGCATGAGTGAACTCACACACACACGCATCTGCTATCCATCTAGGGTCTCCCTGGACACTTGCACAGCCCACCAAGTGTCTAGGTCTCAATCATGAGAGGAGTGATGCACACGCACACAAACCAGTGTAATGCACATCATACACATGTCAGACGACAAGATGGTCTCCTCGTGACACTGGCGGTACCAGGGCCCGGGTCTTGACCGCTACAAGCAATCCAACACAATAGCATCATCATCCAAACACAGGATGATGGGAGGATCTCCTTGTAACACGGGTGCAACGCACCATGTGTCCGGGTCTCGACCAATAGCTCGCATGCAAATACCACACACCGTATACCCACATACCAAGACACACGATCACATGGTCTCCTCGTGACACTGGTACAATGCACCAAGTGTCCGGGTCTCGACCAACTGTGTGCTACCATCTACATGCAGCTGTGCAGGCACGTAGCATGAGCCACATGCGGGATGCTGTAGATGCTCACAACAGAGCATGGACCTCGCTATGCATCTCCCATCACATCGCGTCAGGTCGAGGTCCACACAACACTCCCCCTGGGCAGATGAACCTGGTAGCGATGTCCTCGATGGAGATGCTGGTATCGTAGCTGAACAGATCTTGGGCAATGATTCATGTGGTGCATCCATCATGTAGAGATAGCTCCCCATGTCACCTGCGAGCCGACTCCCCTGAAAGACGAAGAGGTGTGTTTGGCTACGACTCCTCACGTGAATTTGCATCACCTGGGGTATACTTGTCCTCTCGTTACTCCCAAGGGTCCCAACTCACAGTCTCTCCAGCCTCCGCACTGCCGCAATGCATCAGTGTATGCCGGAGGAACGGGAATGGGCGAGCAGTACACGTGCGTGGATGAAGTGGCGGAGCTGGTGTCTGATACGGGATAGGACACCCTGAGACACAAGGGTGTACTGCCAGAAGAGGAGAACTGGAGTGACGAACCGAATCACCACTCGTGGATGAAGATGACGATGGGGTAGGTGAGTCGGGTGGATGAAGGTGCGTGATGGCAGCAGAAGAAGGAGGAGCGATGATGGGGTCGACAGGAGCTAGGATGGTGGAAGCCGAAGGCACGCTCACATCTCCTATGACAGTGTCTGCAACGGACATCATACTCGGAGCTCGTACAAGATCCTCCTCGGGTATAGGTGTGCCAGATGCTGCATGCGGAAGGCACCTACCGATAGCATTGATGCTGCCCTCCTCTGAGAATCGCTCACGCGCTGCCATCATCTCCCGCTGTAGCATGACTACACGCTCCTACAGATTAGCATAATCTACCTCGGACATGTCGAGGTGGCCCATGTTGACCTGGTGTAGAATAAGCTCTGCCTCACTGGATGCTGCACATGCAGACTGCACAACTTGTGAGTACAACGCCATCTGCATCTCTGCTGCTGAAGACGATGGAACTGGTGCTGCTGCATCCACCTAGGGGTCAACCAAGCTCGCAATGTGCTGAGACACTGGAACATCGGATGCAGCTGTAGGTGTCGTATCCACATCATAGCTCGTGTCTGTCATGCGAGGAGTGAGCGGTCGCATGCCAAGAGAGGAGGAGTTGTCAAAGTATGTAGAGTATGTGGAAACGTCGTCTGTGCAGGTATTGCCACTCTCGGTGTTGATGTGATCGGTACGGTCACCAACAAGTGAAACCAAAGGGGCAGAACTCAGCTCCTGATGACAAAGTGACTCCATCTGCATGTATGGATCTTCTCTAGTATCCTCGACTGCCGTCGTAATGGAAACAAGTGTACCAGGCTCCGGCTTGACAATGTCCGTCAAGGCGACCAACAAGCGCAGCTGGCGCTTACGCACTGTCTCGCCGGGAAGGCTAGTCGCTGCCACCTGCTCAATAATGGATTGAAGATCACCATCTGACTCCGTCATGTGTGTCGGTGCTCTGTCCTGTGCACGGGACGTAGACTCAGGGAACATGGGTGACTCCTGACGCTGAAGCTGGTGCTCAGGTGGTGCAGATGACACGGTGAAGCCTACTGAGTCTGCTGTAGCACGGGTCCCAATGACACCTCTCAGAACTGCTGCTCTCAAGAATGCCTCAACCTCCAAAAGACCAACCGGCCGACTCTGCTCATGCACTGCGACTACTATCGTACTGGTGTTAATCGCGTGTGCCAACGGCCCCGGAGATCCGTGTGGGATATCCCGATCCGCGCGGGACTCCCGTGCCACCGCCAGGTTGCTACCGGTCACAGTTGCAAGTGGCACCGCCAAGGCACGCGGGACCTGCACTCCTCCTGATGCAACCTGCTGCTACAGAATGTCTGACTGCTACCCCAGCGTAGATGTCGACCTCAATGACATGCATGTCCCAAGCCCTGCACCCTCCGTCGGACTGCTGTGAGCCTGCTGCACACACTCTCTCAAAATTCAGGTAGACGAATTCCGATCCATACAGGATTCCTGTGCCGCCATTGGGCCTTCACCGGTCGGAGCCGCGAGTGGCACCGCCCAAGTACGCCGTGCCTACGCTCCTGATGTCACCTGCTGCTATGGAAAATCTGGATCCAACCTGGGCGATGAAAGGCAACTCTCGACCATGAACGCCATGTCGGGGTCAGACTCCACGCCCGGTGCTGTCACCGTATCATCTGAGTCTGCCTGAGCTGACGCTTGGGCATCACGACCCGGTGCGAGTGCGGATCCTGTCACTACAGTCACTTCAGGCAATGCGCGGTGACCACACTCCTCCTCAACGGGTATAGCAACGGAGGCCGATGAGGTAGGGGATGTATAAAGAACTGGCACAAGCACGCTGTGCAGAGCGCTAACGCCGACGTCGCGCGGTCACTCCACTGGAATGACTACATGAAGACATATCACTGCGAGATGCATGAAGACATGTCACCGCGAGATGTCATGGTCGGAACAGGGTGGAGGATCGAAAGGATGGTGGCAGCTTGGGACTCGTTGGCGGGTGGAGCTGAAGGTACACCATCGGATGAGGAAGGAGGAGAAGATGCAGGAGATGTGATCGAAGAAGCCGTTGACAAACAAGTAGCAGAAGCACGCTCAGTGACAACGAGGTCACAAAGCCGCTGCACCGTCTGCCGGAGGCCGTGGACCTCAGCAGATATGCTCGCTAGAGGTCCAGCTAAGGGATCTACCAACGCCGGCAGATCCGTATGCTGTGGAGGACGTAGGCTCGGACGAGGCTGTAGCCAAGGTGGATACCAGCCGGGAGGGCGCGTCCGACAGCGACGCCAACCATAATGTCCATCACTACAGTAATTTCGGGCGAACGCGCATGGCGCTTGCTCAGATGTCCGCGCACTCATGTCGTGCGCTGGACGATGGATAGGTACCGAAGGCACCTACTCCCGGTGGTAAACACCAAGCCACGGGAGAGAATGAGGCCAGTAGGTACTGTCACTCCTAGAGGTCACGGCATCCGGGTCAGCAAACGTGAGCAGACGGGAAGAGCTGCACTACCACAGCACGCCCGGAGACTACAGTCTGACTAACTGCGGCCACTAATGCTGCTGCCACTAATGGAACGAAGACTACTCCAAGACAAGAAGGGATGGCGGCTACAAGTGTGGCTGTTGCTCCAAGCGGTAGACGACCCAGCCCTTGGAGATGGTAAGACTCGAATCCGTTGTCGATCCTACAGGGTGACGGGTGCGCACCAATCCACGGGACCCAGTAAGACGCCGGTCTAGCACGCGTCTCGAAGCGAAGATCGCCATCGACGACCGTTCGCTGTCGGCTGAGAAGGCGAAAGTGCAAGCTCTCGTGCAGCCGCCGCACTATGTAGTCGTCGACACTCCAACGCCTGATGCTGCTATTGCAGCTATAAGAGCTGCTGCTGCTACTGCGGCGGTAGAAGTTGGAAGATCATCCCTTTTTCTTTACTCTGTTTTTTTTCCCTTGCCCACGGCCACCCCCCTTTTTTTCTTTTGCCCTCACCCTCCACCCCTTTTCTTTCTAGTTCTCCCCACTGCTCGCCTTAAGCCCTCGCCTTCTTTTTTTTGTTTCTTTTTCTCTTTTTTTTTCACTCGCTTTCAGGCGTATCCCTTTTCATGTTTTCTGTCACTCCCCCTCCTTTTCTCGATTTCCCCTAAGGTGGGCTATCAGAGAAAATAGGGGGATGAGGTGTCCGCCTTGTCCAGCCCTCCCTCCCGTGCACGCTCGCTCGCTCGCTCGCTCGCTTGCTGAGCGAGCGAGTGAGCGAGTGGGTGAGGGGGGAGGAGTGAGCGAAGGGGGGGGGGGTGGTGCGAACGGGACTGACAAGCCCCCTCAGAGGGCCCCCCATCAGAGGAGGGCTGCAAGGCCCTCCTCGTAGCGGCAGCAGCAGCTGCAGCGGCAGGTGCAGCTGTTGCCGTTGCTGCTGCTACTCCTGCTTCTGCTGCTGCTCCTTCTGTTGCTGTTGCTACTTCTGCTCCTGTTGCTCCTCTGCACAACAGTTGCTACTGTTGCTGCTGCTCTGCGCAGCAGCTGCTGCTGCTGCTCTCTGCAGTAGTTGCTGCTGCTGCTTTCTCCTGCCGCCGCGGCTGCTGCTGCTGTACTCTGCTGATGTTGCACTAGCTGCTGCTGCTGCTGGTATATGCTACTGCTGCTGACGCTGCTGCTGCTGCTGTTGCTGTGGCTGATGCAGTGCAGCAACTGCTTTCGTCGCTACTACTGCTGCTGCATGTTGCTGCTGCTGCTGCTCCACTCTACTGCTGCTATTGTTGCTGCACTCTGTTGCTTCTACTACTACACTCTGCTGCTGCTGCTGCCGTCGCTGCTGCACGTTGCTGCTGCCGCCGCTCCTGCAGTGGTTGCTTTTGCTGTTGCTGCCACAATCGCTAGTGCTCCTTTTTGTGGCTCACCACCCTGTGGAATTCATGTGCAGTCGTTTCGTGCTCCCTCACACTGCTGCCGGCGTGGCGCCACGGGACGCGTTCTCTTTGCGTTCCGCCCACTACTACTTCTTCTGCTGCTCACACGCCAACCTCGCTCTGATACCACATTGGAAATAAGTTTTAGGGCATGCAGGCCCATGCAAAAACAAACATGAGCTCTGTGTGTGAGTGCGATGCAAGACGACAAGTATTTGGCTAAGTCTGGAACGCTGAATATAAAGAACAAGGAGAGAGCACAAATGAGCCCCTAGCGGGCTTAAGTAGGGGCGCCGGCAGCTAGCCGCACCGGGCCCCGTCACCCCTGCTGAGCCAAAACTGGTTAGTGGGGAGAACACACTGCGTACATCACGATGACAATAGCGGTGGTCTCCTTGAGGCACCAGAACAACTCTCCGAGTACACGGGTCTCGACCACCGAGAAAATAGGAACAATGCAAGAAAATCTCAGAATCAACGTCTAGACTTCACACACGGCTTTCGGAACATCGGAAGCGCTAGTACAGCCACCGGGTCTCCTCGTCGCACCGGTATAGTCCACCGGGTGCGCAGGTCTCAACCCATCGAGAAAACTCTCCTAGCTCCCGACAAGCCCCCAAAGCTACAAAAACGTATCCACCGCGTGTCGCCGGCGCTGTCGTACGTGCTGGAGAAGTCTCGGGACACTCCGAAGGCCTGTCATGTCGTCACGCTCTCCTCCATCAGATACCCCCAACGTGGGTATATGGATAATCCATCACCGTCCGTCGTGACGGGTGGAAGCCGCACAAACCAACATGAGTACCCGCTGTAGAGTCGCAACACTATTGACGCGTTTCGATGCGACTGCGGAGTTGTCGCGTCTGGTGCCGAGTTCGTGTCACCCTAGAGAACCTGAGGTTTTCCACTGATCGACTTCGGTTGTCGCGGAACTGTCGCGGAGCTGTCGCGAAAGTTGTAAGAAAAGGGTCAGAAATGTGATGGGTCCTTCTAGGACGTCTCGCCGTGCCAGTGGGCGCTGCTGGTGCTGCTGGTACTCACGGCAACGGTTGCGGACGCTCAGTGGTACCGTCGATTGTTGCGCCTCTGCTACGCAGCTCTGCAAGCACTGGCTCGCTGCTTTGATACCACGAGGGACACCTTCCTAGAAAAGGAAAACTATGCAGCAGGTTGGGGCAGCAGCGTTGTTGATGTACCGTGCGGGCTTCCACGCTAGTTGCTTAAGTCAGCTGCCCCCTCAGTCTGCTGCTCTAGAGTCTGGAAGCTCAGGGTTTGTTACTCAGAAACGCGCGCGGCAGAGTTAGCGCCAGAAAGCAGCTCAAAACTGATAGTAACTGATTAGGAAACAAGAATGAACAGCAATGGGGGACCCCTCCAAGTTCTAGCCCCCCCCAGCTCTGTAGAGCTTGTTACTCAGTTCATCAGCCAATCAAAAAATAGCTAATTCCAGGCTGGCAGGTTTTCTCGGTGAGGCCTGCCAGACGGCCGACAGCCCAAAACCCGGGCGTCGGCCGTTTTGCCTGAAAACTGGACCATACCATAACACCAACGCTGCGAACGGAGCCGTGCGGTCAGAATCTGCTAGAAAAACAGTAGCAAAGAGTTGTGGCAGCCTGAATCCAGGCAGTGCCCACGGCGGTTTATGCTGCCAAACAGGGCCAAGCAACATGCAACTGGGACCCTAGGCAGCGCATGACGACGCAGGGACGACAGTACGCACTGGACGCATGCAGACAGCGACTGCGGTGGCAGTGAGTGCCAGCAGCGCGACCGCCGAGGAGGCCTGCAGATGGAGCTGAACACGTCGCCGGAGAGAGGGGGTTCCAGCGAACTGCAAGATGACCTCAGCTTGCGTTGGCTCCACCGGACGACACTCCATCAACATCGAGTCTCGCCGTGAGTCATCTGCACGTTGATGTACACAAGCCGAGAGGACACAACAGAGCACAATGAGCGCAAAAACCAACACTCCCCCATGACTCACAGGCGTAGTGCACATGGGCGGGCAGAGACACGGTCAACAAACAGACTCCCCCAGGACATGCAGAAGTGTAGGCAGAGACAAAGAAAGCAAGTCACGGACGCACGCCGACTGAACTCACAGCCTTCTTAAACGAGTCCCGCTTCAGTGCCTTGGTCAGGAAGTCAGCCAGCTGCCGTGTTGTCTCAACCCACGATGCTGATGCTGCCGTCGTGCAACAACGAACACACATAGTGATACTCAACATTGATGTGCTTTGTGCAAGTGTGATGCACACCGTCATTGTCTGCAATGGCAATGGCACTCTCATTGTCACAATGCAAGGTGATGGATGCGACAGACTGACGCAACTCGGACAACAGACGACGCAACCACACACTCTCACACGCGCCTGAGCCAAGGGCCACGTACTCAGCC
>SZWC01008067.1:76044-94605 GCA_023375785.1 Penium margaritaceum
CGCCTCCGCCTCCGCCTCCGCCTCCGCCTCCGCCTCCGCCTCCGCCTCCGCCTCCGCCTCCGCCTCCGCCTCCGCCTCCGCCTCCGCCTCCGCCTCCGCCTCCGCCTCCGCCTCCGCCTCCGCCTCCGCCTCCGCCTCCGCCTCCGCCTCCACCTTCGTCTTCGCGTCCACCTCCGCCTCCCCTTCCCGCTCCCCCCCCCCCGCTTCCGCCTCCACCTCCCCTTCCGCCTGCTCCACTTCCCATGGCTGATGCAGAGGCTGGAGGCTCCACCTCTACAGCAGCCCTAGCAGCCTTAGGGCAAACAGGATCAGCCCTCTGGAAAACAGGAGCAGCCCTATGGCAAACAGGAGCAGCCTAGGGCAAACAGGAGCAGCCTGGGGCAAACAGGAGCAGCCCTAGGGCAAACAGGAGCAGCTACTGGAACCCTCTCTGAGCCCTGTAACCTGCCGGCAGATGGATCTTGCGGACGTGTAAAAGTGCAGACGAGTTGTCAGCTGTTGTCAGTGACAACAGCTGAACCACGGTGAGCAAACCTATCATGGTCTTCCAAAAGTGACCGTGGGTACCCTCTAAGGGCTGACCATTATGGGCTGACCATCATGGTCTGACCATCGTGGGCTGACCATCGTCATCGCTTACTGCACGCAACCCCGCTCTCGGAGGACGATGAGGAACAAACCTTTAAACAACAGACTCGGATCATCCGACACCTCTGCCACCATTCCACACCTTCTGGATGAAGCCCCATCGGAGGGCGCTTTCAGCAACAGTCATCGACGGCGCAAGCAGCTGGCTCTGAGTGCCCAGNTCCACGTCGTTGGGTCCATGCGAAGGACCGCCGTCCACCTTGCTTGACAGGGGGGCGGACTTGCTGCTGTCCACTGCGGACGCCATGATGGCTTGCTCGCCTGCTGGCTCGATGGCTTGCTGGCTTGCTGGCTGGCTGGCTCGATGGCTTGATGCGTCGCACAGAGGGAAGCAAAAGCTTTCGAATTTGTCAGTAAGAGACGGATGGAGGCGTCACAAGGATTGTCCGATGAAGCGGAAACAAAATGATGGCCTGATGACAGAAAGCTCGTCAAGTTAGCACTAGTTCCGAAAAGATGACGTCGTCGTTGCGGAGAGGAACCTATGTCCGCACGCCAGGACGGCAAGAATGGTGTGACAAGGAGACACATTTGCAAGCAACGTCGGTCATGCACACTTTCTCTATTGTCTCCACTAACAGTAAGGGATTACAAACTTAACAATATAAATCTGACATCAACATATTCTGATGCTTGGAAACATATGCACACTTCCACAACATCAACATAGGCAAAAAATACTATGAGTCAGACAGCGACAAACTCAAGTGTCTTAATGACAAAACACAGCTGAATCTCATCGTTAAATGGTAACTGATCTGTTTTTCACATGATGAAACACAACTGTGGGAGGCATAGTTGGGATCTTGGTCATTTGCTACACATAACATCGTACATTACAAGAACATGTTTCCAACTGAGATATCTCTCAAAAAAGACCAACTATCACCCCAATAACAAATAATATCATGGGAAACATTGGAAACAATATTAACAAGTTCCATAGAAACAAAGCAAGGATCAAATGGCAACGTGTGAGACGAAAGCTAAGAACATGGAGGAAAAGCAAAGAATTTTTAAAATATCTTGTCTGCTTCAAAAAACGAATTCAATGATGTGTGGTGGTAAATAATAAAGATAAATATAAAGAAAAAATATCCATGATAGCTTATTTCTTCATTTTCTATACCATTATTCTTGAACAACAAAGACAGTGTAAGAGAATGGAAACCACATAATCCTTGCTTTCAAACCCTTTTCAAGCCAAAAGACAAAGCAAATACTTATTTTCAACAAATCAACCTCATTTCGCGACAAAAAATCGTTAAAATCCTTCAAATATCTCAATTTTATAAGCATGAAAGTTGTCTTCAATACTTGTACACCTATGTATGCACTCTCCTTCAAAATTCACTTACAATTAGAGGCTGAATGTCACTCTTTTGGTACATCAAACACCAGCTTCACTTTGATTTACAATATGAACATGTTCTCGCTGATGTTCATTCTACTTGAAACTTTCAGTGACAACATGAGATGTAAAGACGAAAAAAGATTTCCTTAGCTACCTTACTCCAGGTGAGACCATATATAAGAGTCTTCATCCAATCATATTCGTGAAAAGATTTACCTCTTCTAAAAGGGATGTACAAAAAACATGCACCATACAAATAAACGTAAAAATTGATACAATAGAAAAATAATTTAATCATAGATTTGACGAGACTTCATTTCTTACATTGAAAATGAAAACAAATAAGGTTTACTTTCAATTCACCCACGGTAAGATGCTAACATTTTAATTAATAAATAGGAACAAAATGGTGAATGCATCAAAGTGGATCACTTTCTTCACCTAAAGTATTTGACATTGTTGGAAAAAAACTTACTTTACTTCCTATTAAGTAATGGAAATAATATCTATGATGAATCGTAAAAAACCTTGATCATTCTACACGACTCATAAAGCAACTTCAGTATTTTGATTACTTCTTTCCTCGTCGTCTTTTCACTATGGTATCCAGTGAAAAACATATATGTGGTAAAAAGGATTTCTATTACATTTGAGAACAAATATTTTAAGGGTATTCAAGTTATCATCGAAGATATTCATGGGAAAAAAACTAGACAAAAAAATGAAACGTAGATCACGTACTGAAAACAAGTTAGTCATATAATACATTTCAACATGAAGACTAATCATCAAACATCAATGCCCACAGAGAAACATTTTCTCCATGCCATTTGCAATGGGAACATATTATCTTAATGGGAAATGTAAACCTACATTTCCCATTAAGATAATATGTTCACATTCATTTAATGAAAAGAAAATCCTTGAATTTCACATGATGTTTAAGCCATCAACATTGTGTTCCTCGTACATATCGCAATAATGAATGAAACAAAAATCCTTCAATTTCACATGATGTTTAAGCCATCAACATTTGTTTCCAACATAAGTCATGTTGGAATTGGGACTGGGTGCAGCAAGGGCTAGGCCCCTTGCTTTGCAGGATCTTTTTGTGTGCAGCAAGCTAGCAGACACGTCAGCAGCTCAGCATGTACCATAGAAAGTGACACATGTGAAACTGACAACGGAAATGGAATCTTGATTGATTCTTAATGTAAAAGTATGGTACATGAAAAGTACAGCCTAACAGAGGCTATGTGCAAAGCTCAGCCACTGCTCCTGGCCCGCGCAGGGGCAACACCTTGCTAGGCCATGATGGCCGTCGACGCAAGGGTCTTGGTCCAGTACCGTCTTCCAGGTTGACTGGCCTCCACGTAGTCAGGGCATCCTCCTCCCAGGCTAAGAGAGTCCTGCCAGGCTTACAGGGGTCTTCAGGGCGAGCTCCAGCAGAGTCTTGGTCTGAGGCGCTTCCAGATGCTTAGTGCTGAGGCAAAACAAAGGCGTAGTCATGGACTCCTCCTGAGATACTGAGAAGTGCCAGGGTCGTCGCCTTTTATACTTGCGGCTCTGGCAAGTTGACTGCCTTACCTTGATGGAGAAGCTTCCTCAGACTCACGGTGAAGTTTCACCGTAACCGTGGTTCTCGAATCCTGGAGCTCCTCACGGAACTATGACAGCCGTAGATCTTCGTAGCCGTAATACTCGCATCCTGACGATCCTCTCAAATCAGTGAGAACCGTAGATCTCTGTAGCCGTAATACTCGCATCCTGATGGTCCTCTCAGATCAGTGAGTACCGTAGATCTCCGTAACCGTAATCCTTGCGTTCTCGCTCGCCACGCAGCCAGTCCAAGTGGCAAGCAGAGAGGCACGTTGAGTCGTGGCCACGGGCTGCCTGTGCAGACGGTCTCCTCTAGGAGCTCTCACAACGCCTCATGTCAGAGGTCTAACCAGGTCTGACTGTATCTGACTGCGACGCTTTGTCGTGTTGCGCAGCTGCTGGTCCCCGCCTTCTAGGAGGCATGCGCAATGGCTTGCGCATGCAACACACTCTATTTTACAAACCAGGCCCTTTAGGCCTGAGTGCCAGAATGAATCTGGCCTGTACAAAAACAAACTGTGCACAGCTCCGCTCCCAAAAACCACTGAGAAAATTCACGATTCGCCTATCATTGTCCAATTGCGGATCCGACTGCGCCATATCGAAGCATAAAACCAGCGCAGTCATCGCATCCTCCAACACTCCCCCTCAATGGGTGCATTGGTGAAGGACTTTTCTCAGGCGTGGGTGCCGCCGAAAAAAATCCGCGAGAGACTCCCAAAAAATCTCATCGAGAAACTAGAGCTGAGACTCTTCCTCGGTGATGGGTTGGTGAAGAAAAGCCTTGGAGTCAGCTGCCGTATCAAAGAAAAAGTTGTTTTCCTCAATTTCACGGTGTTCGGGTGCCCGGGATAGAAAAGGTCCTGTTTTCGGGTCCGTCCCACTTGATTCCAGAAAATCCAGAAAACCAAAAATGTCCGGGTCAAGTTCAGGCCACACCAAAAAATTCCCGGTTGCTTCTTCCGAAAGCAAACTCCTTGGTGGCCTGTATGCCTGACGGTCCGCATGTTCATTCTTCCCCTCCGGAACCTTCCCCGTCCCGTCGTGCTGCTGGAGAGTTGGAGACACCTTTGTAGTGCCCTCAAAAAAAAAAATTGGTGCCTCCACAGAACCCTGGGTCGCTGGCGCCATATATGTTGCGCCTCCATGGTGAAGAAGTCTCACTATGCCGTTTTCAGTTGCGTCACTACGATTAGCTCCAGTCACAGCCGTAGAACTCGTTGACGTCAGCTGCTTGACCAGCTTCTGTTCTTCCCGTACGCGAGTTTATGTCTCGGTGACCCGGTTCTTGCTCAAATTGTCCGGTGACGCTGTCGTAGCCGAGCTTGTCCCGAGATTGTTTTTTCCCTCCGTGAATCTGCGCGATTCTTCACGGGTAAGGCCCGTGTGGTTGACGCAGGTAGCTGTCGAAGTGAGATTAGCTGTCGCGTATGCAAGGAGGCACCTCGCGCAGCTTGAAACCACTGTCGACAAGCCTGCTCCGTCGATGGCTGTCGAGGGCTTGTCTTGCTGTCCGCCGTTTTTTCTTTTGCTCGGCGAAGGTTGTCGTCGTCGTTTAGCTTCACCGGTGTCTTCTCGAGGTCGTGCGAGGCCAACCAGGTCCTCGCACTCCCCGTCGGCACCTGTCGCTCGAGCTGCGAAGGCATCCCCGTCGGCTAGCGAGCCTGCTGCGCAGGCTGCTTGTGCAGCATCCCATGCTCCTACGCCAGCTGTTGCGGCCGCTGTCGCGCTCCCTGCTGCCGCTCCGTTCCGCGACCACAGTCGCATGGTCGCTTTTCTCCTTTTTTTCTCCATGCGAGCATGGCAACGAGCAGCAGCGTCATCGAGATGCTCCCTTCTTGCTTTTTAACTAAAACGGCCTGCGACATCACGCGGGTAGTCTCTGTGTCCTCCGAGACCAGAGGACAGAATTAGGTCCACTGTCTTAGCTGACCTATTACAGTCCCTACTGGTGTTGAAATATTGTCGTTGCTTGGGATCACCCGGAGCTTCCTGTTGTAAATCCTCAATCCTTCCAGTGCTCCCCCTCTCTGCTACAGTGGTCACCTCCTCTCCCACTTGCACCATAAAACAAGTGAAACTGGTCTGAACGCCGAACGAGGCATCGATGGCGCGCCGCCTGATTTTCCACTTCCGCGTGCCGTTGTCGTCGCCATTTTTCAGGTCGTACTGTGAGAATGCACTTGCCGTAAGTCCACATTGTTGTGAACAACGGTAGAAAACATCCTTTGGGAGGCTTTTTGTCAAGAAATCCGCAGCTTGCTTTGTCCCGGGCACATGGACGAGTTGAATCGTGCTGTCTTGCACTTTTGCGCAGATCTAGTGCCCGCGGATGTCGATGTGCTTGGTCCGACCGTGAAACTTAGTCGAATTCGCCAAGTCAATTGCGAATTTGTTGTAAAAAAAATGACCGTTGGCTTCTCCAATGGAAAGCCGATGTCTTTGAGGAGGTTGCATAGGTATGTGACCTCTTGCGTAGCCGAGGTGGCAGCCACATACTTAGCTTCTGCAGAGCTCAGTGTGATGAGGTTCTGCCGCTTGCTTGTCCACGACACCGCTCCTCCACCGAGCAGACACACGAAACCTGTAGTCCTGCGTCGGTCCTCCTCAGTTCCTCCGAAGTCAGCATCCACATAGCACCGTAGTCCGAGATCACGTTCGGTGCCGTAGTTGAGACTGGAATTTTGTGTGGTCCGGAGGCATCCGAGGGCTCGGTCAAGCTCGTTGCACGCCGCCTCAAAGCATGTCTCATTGCCGCGTGCGAGGTTGCTTACAACAAACTGTACATCCGGCCGTATGCAACTTGCGGCGTGCATCAAAGAACCCACTCTGCTACGGTAGCTTGACTCATTTCTTCCCCTTGGTCCCTCATGCTTCAGCTGCTGCTGAGTGAGAGGGGTTGGCACGTGCCGTTCAAGCACGTGAAATCGCTCACAGACCTTTGTGACATAGGTCTGTTGGCTCAACCCAAGAGTCTTGGTCGTGCTGTCTCGCTTGATGTTCATACCAAGGTAAGTTTTGAAGCTCGGCATGAGTGTGACGTTGACCTCTTTTGCCATGGCTGCTGCTGTGGCATCAATAACGTCTGCCGATGGGCCAAAGATCAAAATGTCGTTGACACAAACCAGGACGTAGCAGTTGGGTCTCTCCTCTGCTGATGGCTTGTGGAGAAAAAGGTAGTCGTCGTATGCCGATGGGTGGAAGTTGAGGGACTCCAAAAGGCTTTGGAGCTTGCGGTACCACAGAAGTGGACTTTTCTTCAGGCCGTACAAACTTTTGACTAGTTTGCACGCCCGTCCGCTCCCATCATCGTAACCCTCCGGTTGCTTCATGAACACTATCGTGTCCATTTCTCCATGCAGAACCGCGTTCTTGACGTCGAGTTGCTGCACCTCATAGTCCATCACTGCTGCGACTGCCAGCATGATGCGAGCTATGGTGTAGCGACTCACAGGGGCGTACGTCTCAAAAAAGTCTTTTCCCTCCGCTTGCGAGAAACCCTTTGCCACCAATCGTGCTTTGAATTTGTTGATGCTCCAATCAGCCTTCGTCTTGATGCGGAAGACCCACTTGACTCCAACGGGTCGAGAGCCTGGTGGTAGCTCAACGAGCTCCCACGTTCCTTGCTCCATGAGACTTGCGTACTCCGCATCTAGTGCAGCTTTCCACTCAGCTGCATGCTCTCCACTGAGAGCTTCCTTCAGAGTCCTTGGCTCTAAGGGCAGCTCTTTGGCCGATGTCAGAAGGGTAGTGAGATGAGTGGTTGTGAAGTCTGCAAGAACTTTTGCATCCTCTTTGTACAATGAGCATGCTGTAATGGCCATATTGTGCTCCTCCTCCCCCTCTCTGCTTTTTGCTGCTCCATCTGCTGCTGCAAGAGGCGCGTGAAACGCCTCGTGTGGACGCTACTTGGAGGATGGAGCTGCCGCGGCACCTGAGGACCATCCTTCACAGGAACAGCCTCAGCTTCGCAAACTCGTACCTCAGCCGTCTCGTGATTTTGGGGGATGCCTACAAGGTGGTCTCCCTTGAGGGGCATACGCGCGCCCACTGCCTCCTCATGCGTTTGATACAGATGCAGAAGGGTGAGTGGGTCTGGTGTTGCATCTTCTTCCCTCAAAGACTCGTTGTAGGAGTCGTAGAAGGTCTGGAGGAAATCTGGAGCATTCTTTTGCTTTTTCTCCCATGCTTGTCGCGTCAGATTCTCAAAGAAGATGGCGTCACGGCTGACTTTCATCCGTTGCGAGTCCACTTTGTAGAACTCCCAGCCCTTCATGTTAGGGCTCTGTCCAAGGAAAACTCCCCATGATGCCTTGTCAGCCAGCTTCTTGCGGCGCTCCTTTGGTACATGGAAAAGTGCCATGCAGCCAAAGGTCCTCAGCATAGTGACGTCAGGCTTGTCACCATGCCATGCCTGAAATGGAGTCATGTCAGGCAATGACACGTGCGGTACGCGATTGCGCACCCAGAATGCTTGCCGTAGCGCATATGGCCACCAATTGCTGCTGAGTTGAGCGCGAAGAAGCAAGACCTTCAGAGTCTCCTGCATCGTGTGGTTGGCACTTTCAGCCACACCGTTCTGTCACGGCGTGTAGGCCGTTGAAAACTGTTGTACGATATCCATGCCTTCTAGACGATACATGAACTCTGCGCTCGTATACTCCCCGGTACTATCTGAGCGCAGAACTTGCAGCTTCGCATTACTTTGTCTCTCTGCCATCGCCAGCCACTTGAAGAAATAGGTAGGAGCCTCATCGCGCGTGCAAAGAGGGTAGCTCCACACGAACCTTGTTGTGTCATCAACAAACAGAAGGAAGTATCGATGCCCGCCGTAGATGATGGCTGATGGCAATGGTCCGCAGATGTCTGTGTGGACCAGCTTCAACTTTTGGTTGACGTCGCACTTGGTCGCAGGAGGGAACATCTGCCGAGGAATCTTTGCACGGATGCAGTCCTCGCATGGCTGCGTAGCATCACTGCTTCCACTGTCCTTGATGTCAAGGCCGTTGACCTGCTCCTTCTCGTGCATTGATTGCACAAGTTGATTGCTGACGTGACCCAATCGTTTGTGCCACATAGTCAGGTCTACACCAGAAGCCTGGTGGAGACTTGCTGCTGCGAAGGGCGACTTGAGGTCGTCATGAGCTGACGGACGAAGGTCCAACTCGATCATGCCGTGAGGTAGGAGGCGGCCTTCCGCATAATTCTCGCCTTCACGGCTCTTCAAAGCAACGTGCTGCGCGTTGCTGACGATGCGTGCTCCTCTCTTCATTAGCTGCCCCAGAGAGAGGAGGTTCACTACAATCTCAGGTATGAACAGCACGTCTCCAAGCTTGACTTGGGCACCCTAGTACCCTGTCAATGTCACTTGCCCTTTTCCCAGCACTGGCACTTGCTTGTTGTTTGCGACTGTGACGTAGCCCTTGGAGTAGGGGAGGAGTTCATGGAGGCAGGCCTTGTCCAAGGTGATGTGGGATGTGCACCCACTATCCAAGTACCAGACATAGGTTGAGAGTTGAAACACAGATCCAGTGTAGTCATACAGCTTGCCTCCGCCTCCCTCCTTTGTCTGCTTCTCTGGCCTCTTCTCTTGCTTCTCACTTGATTTTGCTTGGTTACCACTCTTCTTCTCCCCCTATCCTCCTGATTTGTTGTCTTGCCTTTTTCGTCTTGCTTGCTCCTCGTCTTGCAAGCGCTTTCTGCATTCCCTCTTCATGTGCCCTGGCTTGCCAGAATAATGGCACTCGAATGCAGGGCGCGTTCGTGGCCGCTGGTCACGCGAGCTGTGCGAGCTTCTGTTTGGCTTGGATTAGGCAGATGACTGGGACAAGACCGACTTCATCGGTGGATGGCTCTTCCTTGACTGTTGAGTTGAGCTGAATGTAGCGCTAACCCCTTGGTACGTGGCGTTACTAAAAATCTTTTCCTTTTCTTTTGCCAACTCGCGGTCACGTTGCTCAGTGAGGAGCATCTTGTAGATGTATGCTTCAGTCAGGTTGGTCTTGTACTTGAACTTAAGCACCTTACGCACATCGTCCCAGTCCCCAGTTAGGCCGTTGAGGAGGAACGTCACAAAGACGGGCTCCGACACTGTTGCGTCCGTCACTACGAGCTGGTCACGCACGGACTTGGCTTGGTTGATGTATGCTTCAATGCTATCAAAGCTGTTGAGGCTGATGTGTGACAGCTCTGTCAGGAGGTGGGATTTTAAGGTGGAATCTCCCGCCATTAGGTCCTGACGAGATAGGACCGCGCTTGCTTTGCCGAATCTTCCGTGTCCTTGTACATCCGGATGGCTTGTTAAATGCGGGCGATCAACTGGTTGTCCAACATCACGAATGCAGCTTGGTTGAAGTAGTTGTACTCTGCCACCACCTGTGGTGGCGACCCCAAGGGTGGAGGTGCCTAGTACCCGGTGTAGAACTTCCAAATGCCATGAATCTGGGCAAACTGCTTAAACTTGTGTGCCCAATGAGGGAAGTTCTCTCCATCAAATTGATGAATCTTGATCTTATGCAGCTGCAAGGCTGCGGCAACTGGGGGCACGGCGTCCTCAAGACCTTGGTATGCCTTGCCTTGTGGAGGCAATTGGGGGCCTTGCACATGGCATTGCTGCTGCATGTGTGCTGCTAGATGGACTTGGAGTGGTGGTGCTGCTGGTACCACAACTGGCTGGGCCATGTAGCCTTGTGGCATGGGTGCCTGCTATGCTGGTTGATGTTGTGCCGTAGGTGGCACCACAGGAGCAGCTTGAGGCTATTGAGCTACAAACTGGTGCGACATTCCTCCTTCAGCAGGTGCCACATGATGCACCTGTGAAGGAGCTGCTGGTGGCACAACAGGAGGAGGGCTTACACGAGGCATATGAGTAGATGATGCATGAGATGCTTGTTGCCACTACATCTGTTGCTGTTGTTGCTACTGTTGAAGCTGTTGTTGCTCAAGCTGCTGCTGTTGTTGAAACCACACCAATTGCTGCTGCAGTTGAGCAATCTGGGCAGCTTGTGCCGCATGTGACTGCTCCAGTTGATGTGTGTGAGATGCACGTGCGGCATGCGTCACCTGCTCTTGTTGTCGAAGGAGGTCTTGTGCTCCAATCTGCTGCCTCAATGCATCCCTTTTGTGCTCCACAGCTTGGCGAGCTGCGGCTTCTTGTAATGCCATGCGTTGTGCCTCTTCAGCTTGGCGTTGCGCATGGTCTACGACATGGCTTCCTTGTTCCTGACCCATGCGCAAATCATGCAAAACATAGTTCTCATCAAGAGCGGGAGAACCTGCCCTTTGATCCTCTGCCTCCATGTTGCTCATGGTCTCTTGATGCTTTTGTCTTGTGCAGGCCGAACGTCGTGAAGGGTCGGTCGCGCTGCACGTTTAGGAGAAGTCGCACGTTGCTCCTCCTGGAGCTTGTATAAGGATGGTGAAGAGCTTCTTCACCGATCCGCTCTGCTGCTGGTGCCGCTAGACTAGCCAAACACAGAGCCTAGTGCTCTGATACCATGTTGGGATGCGTAGGTGTGTAGCAAGGACTAGGTTCCTTGCTTGACATGATCTTTTCTCGTGCAGCAAGCTAGCAAATAGATCAGCAGATGAACTTTGGAAACTCAATGTGACAGCGGAAGAAATCTTGCTTGATTCCAAAGTATAAGTATGGTACATGAAAACTAGAGCCTAACTAAGGCTACACATGAGCTCCACCACTGCTCCTGGCCCACACAACGGGCAACGCCTTGCTAGGCCGTTAAGGCCGTCGATGCAAGGAGTCTTGGTCCAGCACCGTCTTCCAGGTAGGCTGGCCTCTAGGTAGTCAGGGCTTCCTCCTTCCCAGGCTGGCAGAGCTCTGCCAGGCTTACAGGGGTCTCTAGGGCGGACTCCAGCAGAACCTTGGTCTGAGGCGCTTCCAGATGCTTAGTGCTACAAAGTCGTGAAACAAAAGACGAGTCCCACTGAGATACATGAGCTCCACCACTGCTCCTTAACGGCCTAACAAGGCGTTGCCCCTTGCGTGGGCCACGAGCAGTGGTGGAGTTCATGTATCTCAGTAGGACTCGTCTTTTATGTCACGACTTTGCAGCACTTAGCATCTAGAAGCGCCTCAGACCAAGGTTCTGGTGGAGCCCGCCCTGGAGACCCCTATTAGCCTGGCAGAGCTCTGCAAGCCTGGGAAGGAGGAAGCCTTGACTATCTGGAGGCCAGCCTACCTGGAAGATGGTGCTGGACCAAGACTCCTTGCATCATTGTCCTTAACGGCCTAGCAAGGCGTTGCCCCTTGTGTGGGCCGGGAGTAGTGGTGGAGCTCATGTGTAGCCTCAGTTAGGCTCTAATACTCATGTACCATACTTTTACTTTGGAATCAAGTAAGATTTCTTCCGCTGTCACATTCAGTTTCCAAAGTTCATCTGCTGATCTGTTTGCTAGCTTTCTGCACGATGAACGATCCTGTCAAGCAAGGAACCTAGTCCTTGCTACACACCTACGCATCCCAACAAGTTGAATAGCTCTTAAGAAATTATTGGAGGCATCTTAAGCAATCACTTTCTCTTTCAATGACCATCCCTCGAAAAAACATCTTCATAGAACGTTCATGTTCTTATTCATCATTCAATCTAAGTAATGCACATACTTTAAGATACATTTCATTCTTCACTATTGAGGTGCCTTTTAAATGGTTTTCAAATTCATCTAGTGATATCTTACAAATCGTGAAAAGATAAACCAACGTAAACAAGCCAAAAAAAAGTAGCGAATGACATGAAGGGTGAAACTTGAATTGGTGGTGTTTTGTCTAAGTGAAATGCAAAAGATTAGTTTTTTAATCTAATTGTAATCCTCCATAAATGAAAGTCTTAATGAAAAAAAAAATTAATGAATTGCTTAGAATTTTTGAAACCATGAAAGTGTCTCTAATCAAAGCAAACTTTACAATAATAAAGACCTTTTAAAGTAGAGCAAACATTATGATGTTTGATACCGCTTATCAGATTATTTGAATCATCTTACATTAAGTAAGTTATGAACATATTTTGCAACCATTTTATGGTACACACCAAATAAGAGACATTTCAAATGAAAATCAACTCAATAATCATAATAAAATTTATCAAATTTTCTTTTATAAGAAAGAAAGCATAATCTTTACGAAAAAAATTCAAATTATGTTTAAGTTGAACATACACTTAAACATGTTGATAGGGGAACGGACAGAAATTCCATAGCCTCCGACCATACAAATGTAAAACCTTTCTCTTATTGCCCAATTTTTGCCTCTAGAAAGCAATCCACATACACAATTCCCATAAAACAAGTTATTTCCAGAAAGTATTTGAAAAAAATCAATATGATGAATAATATTGTCATAGTCGAAAAACAGGTTAAAAAAGAATCATAATGAGAATACTTTTCATTTGAAGGGGCGAATAAGACGTTTAACACGTCCTCTTAATCCTTTATCATTGATTGAAAAACATTGGTCTTAAATATTCAAATACGCCTTGAAAATGTTTCAAAATACATAAACGGAATATTCAAGGGTAAAAATACGCTTGATTTTAAGAAAATCTACATTCATGACCAAGCCCTTCATGGAAACATGAAGGAATTCGGACATTTCCATTTTTATCAAAGATACATTTGCGGCATGTGAATTAAATAATTCTCTTTTACTCTTTTTGGGCTACACATAGGAAAAATTCCCACATCATCTTTCAACAAAACTGCTATTAAGAATTGATAAAAGTTTTACATAAGTGACAGAATGAGTAAGTCTTTTTTCATAATAACTACTTTTATCAAGCATGACAAGAAACGAATTGAGCATTTTACCATACATTTTAGCGTCAAAATGACTATGAATTCTTAGTTTGAAATCACATAATTCTATTGAATTCTCTTTGAAGGTATTTTGTGCAAGAGTATTTGGTGTATTTTCACTTTTATGAAGCCTCATGTTGAATGAAGTAGTAAGCTTTCTAACAAGGATTCTAGGAAACATACAATTTGCCAAATCATATTTGATGAACACATAAATTGAGAATTGATGCTACTTTAATATAAATTTTGTTCGAGTGAGGCGATAACTGTTTTGGCTTGAGCGGGGCATAGTCGGTTTCACTTTTTCAAACGTCCACATGAAGTTCCAGATTTTAGTGTGATTTACCAGGAAATATTAAATGCGAAATATTTTAATGTATTCGTAAGATCAATCCTAGATTTTTTATCTTTAAGGGCATGTTAAGGCCCTATACGTGTACAAATGGTATTATGTAAAAGAAAGGTGGGACTACCTCGACCAACTTAGTAGAATCATTTCTAAGGCTTGACAACTTTACATATATTTCTTACAAAGCAACCTCGGAGAGTAAAAAGCCTACAAGGTTTGCATAAGTCATTCTACAAACATCAACAAAGTCATCTTAATCACATGCAACCTCGTGGAGGATTTACTACATCATTGTCCTCACTTCTGATGTTCGACAACACATTACTACATCAATTGTTGGAACCATTGAGAGAGCGACTTTTAATGAAGGTTCTTAAAATTCCTAGACCACCAATTGAACTACCAACGAGAGTAATGTTATAAAAGGGAGTACCAATTGTGGCTCTTGTGACTAATTCTTATCTCTTCAACTCCATTGTATTAGCATCGACTATTCTACACATTTTTGAGCAACTTGGTCTTAACGCCAGACCAACACCTCGGTGGTGATGGATGTTCTTAAAGGTTCCCACTGATGACGTAGCAACTGTAGTAGTGTTTTGCTACCATGGGGAGGAAGTTTCTTACATCTTGAAGGCCTATTGACTTTGAAGAATTCGGAATCGCTAATAATCTTCTTAAAAGGCTGGACGCCTAGAAAGATGTTGCACATAATATGCGTAAGGCTTTGTGAGATTTCTATTCCTAGGCTACTCATAGGCTGTTGGTAAGCTTGTGCATGGTTCTTCTCCACTTTGTACTCTTTTAATTTAATCAAAGCTTGCGCATTCATTTCTTGACTATTGTTCAAGCATTGCTCGGAACACCAAAGGTCTAGGCACGACAGCAAGGTCGCCCAACCTTTGCTATGGTCGTCCGAAATCCCAACAGATTATAACATGGGAAAGAATCATTTGGTAGTATCTCCTTTGAGTAAGAATAAACAAAAACAAATCAATATTTTGGAACATGTTAAAGAATAGAAAGATTATCTATTACTTGCATATGAATTTCATAATTCTATCCCAGTGTCATAGAAGGAAGTTTGTGTAGAATCTTTTCAAATACATTAACTAATATTGAGCCATTTTTTCAATGAAGAAGTGACCTTTCCTACAAGGACTATTGAAATGTAACATTTTCACCCGTTGAAACAATGTCCATCTTTAAAAATGCACCAGTTTTGAACTTCATGTTACTAATACTACAAATTGAATTATAAATGGCTGAGAAAAGGTGTTGAACCTATAAAAACACAATCATATACCTCATTGGAAGTTTACTCTTCCAATAATGAGATGGTGTTTTCCTTATGTAATGTCACTTTACTAAATGAAACAAGCCGTATGTGTTATCCCTTTTGTCTTCAGATTATTGAAATGTGCGTAATTTTTTTTTGCTATTGATGCATAAATAAATATATATTCCGTTATTTTAATTTTGTTCAGCTTTTTTATGTTCATGTTTTAAGAAAATGAGTATTCATATGATTTTGACGCAATGAAAGTATTCAAAGCATTAAGAGGAACATTCGGTTGACTTTTTATGGTTTTTTCTTATGAATTCTTATAAGTTCTTTAACGAATATTATGGAAAATACATTTGAAACTTTTTTCCAAACGTTTTTAATGGCAAGATGGTTCACAAATGAAAAAATGAAAGTGAAACTATCGTTTTGTAAATCAATGTTAGAAGGACTAAAGTATTAAAAACAAAGGAAGTAAATTTTTAGTGAGAAACAAAGAAATCATAGCATGATTCCTCATGAATTCGTCTCATTTCGTCCGTTTTTTACACATTTTTCATTATTACTTGAAAAATATAATGTAATGCATAGTTTTGTCATACAAATTCAAAAATGAAAATGGAGAATAACTTTATATCAGTGTTTAGTATGTTTTTGCTCATATTCAAAAATATATTTTCATATAGTTTTTCTACGATGTTTTCAAATGAAGTTTGTTTTTATTTTTCCTGATGAATAGAAATTAATCACTTAAACCTTGTTATGTGAAGTTTTCTCTGCTCATATTGTTGATGCATTTTAATGGGAAGTGACTTATGTTTCGTAATTGCTAGAAGAAAAATTGGTCATCAAATGTTTTTTAACACATTTAACAATGTTTGCCAGGTTTTATTTCATCTTTGAAAATCCAATTTATTTTACTATATTCCCCTTTGTGGGCTTATGAAATTATTCTTTTCTATTTTTTGTAATGTCATCGTTGTGTTTTTTTGTAGAAAGGAAAAAACATCAATGTTCATCATGGAATTTGATTTTTTCCATCTATGGTAGATTGATCACATTCACGGTTTTGTGGTGTTTATATTATTTCATATATTTCTTTGATCATTTTCACTATTCATTTAAGAACATTGAAATTTAAATTTTTGGATAGATGAATATCTTTTTTTAATTTGAGACTTCATACATGATTTTTGAAGATGTTAATACCGACATCAATATTCAATGAGATACTTGTTAGAATGGTTAGTATGAATTACAAAAAATTGTTCCTTTTATTATGTTTTGACCAAAAATGGAGTGTTTGTTGTTGCATATGAATAGTTACATTGACATTTATTGTTTGAAATTGGAGTTTTATCCCACTTGTACACTGGTATTTATTTCTACAAAATTGTTCCTTTTGCTCTTTTGCATCTCAAAATGGAACATTTGGTTTTGTATACGAAGAGTTATAGTGGCTTTTGTTGTTTAAAATTAGCGGTTCAACTCATTTGTTCGTTGAGATTTCTCTTTCCATGTTACATTTTTCTTTACTCTTATGATTTGTTAGCTTGATTTTTGCTTCTTGTTCATTCTCATTAGATGTTTTAAGGATCACCCACAAGTCTTATGCCATATTCTCACTTGATCTATATTAATTTTAAACCTTTTTGTTTTTTCACGTCAAATTCTTATATTTGTTGATGAAAACAAAAAGATGTAGCCTAAGGTGAGACAAGAAGGGAATTTGCCAAAGTGTATATGTGTATCCTTCGAATCATAGTTTTGACCTCTCTTCATATCTTATGGTTTTACGGTGTTTACATTTGTTGAGCCGTGTCTTTTTTTTTCTTTTATTAGATTAGTCAATAAATCTTGTACATTGAATTACCAAATCAGATTTTATCTTTTAAGATGTTTTGTTTTCTAAAACTTTAATGAGATGCTTGCTAGAAATCAAGGTTGGTATGAAATGGTTAAAACTGTTCCTTTTATTTTATTATCTCAAAATGGACCATTTTTGCTGTTTATAATTCTTCATTTTGGAATTTATTGTTTGAAAGTCGAGTTTCAACTCATTAGTATGTTGACATTTTTTTCCATGTTATGTATTCCGTCAGTCTTGTAATTTTGATTTATTAATTGGTTTTCATTATTGTTTTCACTAGAATTTTGTATTTGAAGCAATATCCTTTTTTGCTTCATGCTTGCTTGAATTCATGGTAATGTTTTGCGTTTTTTGTCGTCGCACCTCAAATGCTCGCCTTTGTTTATACTAATAGAAAGTTGTCTTGTGTCACGACAAGAAGGGAATCCTCTGTTGTGTGTGTATCCTTTGAATGACAAGAGTAAGAATGTCTTCATACCTTGGAAACGATCTCAATTTTTCATATGTATAGATTGATTTCCCATATGGGCCTCTGACTTTACACTTTCTGATTTCTGCAATTATGCTCGAACGATCCAAGTCTACACAAATGGAAACTACTTCCATTCAGGGTTATGACGAACAGATTTGTCTGATAAGTGGACGATATAACAAGATGGAGGGAAGTTTTGAATCAGTCAAATCTGTCGTGCAGGGTCAACGGAATCGTCTGTGACCGTCAGCACTGGTTCAACTATGGCCGCCGCGGATGCTGTCGGAACCCAAACGAAGAAATGGAAAATTGGGAAGGCGCCCATCCCGACAGATATTCGACATTCATCATACTTCTTCACATCATATGAGGAGGGGAAATAATTGCGAAACGGAGAGGCTTTTTTTTCCGATTCTGCTACAAAGCTGAGTTGGCGAGGGAAACTGAGGCCTTCCGCGCTGTCTGACGATGAGAAGTCGCGCAATAATTTCTTGCACGAGCAAGTCCCCGTCGCTGTTAGCAGTCTGCAATAATCTTCTTGCCTTACGCGTTCAGCGCAGTCCCCGTCGACTGGTTCGTAGGTGGAAGCCAGCGACTTGTGCACCACGGCGTTTGTGCGCCATGGCGTCTGGTTGCGTTGGCCAAGGCGCATGGGCCACGGACTGCTTGCCCACGCTTGACGGCGCAGGACTCCAGAGACGGAGGCTACTCCTGCCAAGACCATTACTGCCAGCGGTGCGACCGCCGCCGTTGCCAAACGACAAAGCAAGGAGGCCCAACAAAGGCGCGGCTTGATCACACGCCAGGGCGGCAAGATGACACGCCAGGGCGGCTCGGGACGCACGCGCTAGAAAACCTCTGTTCGATGCTGACGAGTTCTCAAATCAATGCGTCTTTCGTCAGAACAGTAGCCGAATTCTTGCCATCAATCAACCCACCTTCGTCTATCGCCCCCCTCGCCTCTTTCGCGCATGACCCCACCAAACTCCGACTACATCTCCCTCTCTCGCTGACTCATCCGCGCCGTTCAATCCCCACGCGTCGACCACCCACAGCTGCGACTCGTCCGCGTCCTCGTTCCCTCCGTCCCTCGTTTGCGGCACTGCGCACTGCAGCAGCGAGCCACCATGCATCTGTGGGCACTGGCAGCGGCAGTGGCAATGGCCGCCGCATGTGC
>SZWC01008068.1:88903-113903 GCA_023375785.1 Penium margaritaceum
TCAATGCTGATGATGTGTCCTCTGTACTGACCATCATGCACTGAAATATCTCAAGAATCAGTCCAATCTGAGCCATCGACAAACTCGACAGATGGAGTTCCACCAGTCAAAATTTCACTACGACATAGAGTACTGGCCAAAAAAAAAAAAGTGCAGCACATGCTCTGAGTCAATGACCAGATTTTATGGCTGAGATAAGCACGTTGCCAATGAAATGAGTCCCATACCTCGTGAGGCTGTTCATGAAGGGTTACAAGGAGTTTGGTGGCCATAACTAAACATAATTCTCGTGTGATAGACCATGTTGGCAACGCCGATTCACTCGCCAGGTTGTCACACCCCCTAACGTCCAGGCACTTTGTATGCTATTGGAGGAGTGCCATGACACATGTCCAGGTGGAAATTACAGCAAGGACAAGATGCTGAAGAAACTCACGAAGTACCACTAGTGGGACAAGATGTAAAAAGACAATGTAAAATACTTCAAGATATGAGATGTGTATCAACACCATAAGTCGAGAAAAACCAAGCCCCCGAGTTGGTTTCAACCGCTACTTGTATCGAAAAACCATGGTCGGACATCTCCATGGATTTTGTGGTGGGTTATCCCATCATACCGGAGGGATTTGATGCAACACTTGTGGTGGTCAACCGATTCTTGAAGATGTCACATTTCATCTCAACGACAACAGCCACTGCCGAGGGAACAGTGCCACTGTTGCTCAAAAACGTCATTTGACTACACAGCTTCCCCTCCTCCATAAAAAACGACAGAGATGGAAGGTTCACCAGCAGATTCTGACAGGAGCTGATGACTCACTGCGACAGTGGGATCCAGCTATCAACGGGCTTTCATCCCCAGACTGATGGGCAGACTGAGAGCACCAATATGATGCTCAAGAAACTACTCCAAATGCTATCTGATCCACATGCCATCGACAGGTTTGTCAAGCGACTGACCGCCAAGCTCGCCTACAACTCTGTGACCTTCATAGCAACAGGAAAAATTCCTTTCGAGGTGGTTCATGGTAAAATCACCCACACCTCCAGCAGGTTTACAGAGTTCAAGCAATACACAAGCATTCTAGAATCAACGGCAATATTTCAAAATTGCTTGGGAATAGACTTGCCAGACTCTCACAATTACTCAAGCGGCAATGAATGGAGCAGCGGACAAGCATCGGATACTCACCAGATTCCATGTCACTTATTAGGTTCTACTCAGCTCAGTAAACGCCCGATTGCAAGGACCGACCTATGCAAATGTGAGACCTAAGTGGGTGGGGTGATTCACGATGGAAGAGATGCAGACGCCTGTCATCACAAAGCCGCACGTCCCTAACAGCATGGCTATCCACCCAGTGTTCCACATCAGCCACCTCAAACTCTGCCGGGATGCCAGCAAACACTTCCCGAGCAAAGATCTGCCTCCACCACCACCTGTAGAAGCAGACAAGGGCACAGAGTATGTGGTCAAAGATTTTTTTGAACATCATAGAGAAGGAAAAGTGACGGAGAACCTTGTCAAATGGCAGGGCTACGATGCTCCGTACAACAGTTGGAGGCCCTACAACAACCTATGGGACATCAATGAACAGATTGATGGTTATTCTAGCCAGCATCGACCTATTTCTTGTAACACCCCGGGACGTCACGGCTTAAGGGGCAGAGAAAGTGTTACATCCCCGATGTAGACGAGTTACGAAACCCCTTACATGGACATTTCTGTCCTTACATTCATGGCCCACATCGCTTCCACCTCCGTACTTGTACGCAGTTTGGCCGAGGGCTTTTGTTCCAATTGCTAAGACCTTTTATGTTCTTTTTTAGGAGTTTTTTACAGGTTCAACCACTTTCTGGAAGAGTCGAAAGAACTACCATGAACCGTATCGGTGTTTGGTTACTGTTCATTCTACTTCTCAATGGTATTGGACTATTGTAAAGACATGCCTTGACATTCTCAAAAACCCCCAACTTCTCAGTGGAGCTTCTGAAAGCAGCCTCTCACAATATGACGTCACAAGCGTCGCTCGACTTGAGCTCCTGAGACCCCAAGTATGCCTCATTCTATTTTTCTATCTTGTATATATTAACTCGACAGCTCCGACACTTGTCATCAAAGTGCACTTACAACCAATTCCCAATCACTCAAGTGCCTCAACTTCCCAAATCCTCATTTCCTCCACACCTTCTACCTGTGAACCTTCCATAATCCGCCCAGAATAACACAAAGTAGCCATTCGTCTTGAATGGGTGGCGATATTTTAGTTACTGAATGTGACAGAAACCAGCCTAAACCCTACTCCAGACAACCATTGGATTTTACTTTGCACATGTGTGCCGCAAACCAAGCTGAAATCAAATTTCCAGATTGTGGAACAAAGTTTACCCAAAATTTGTATGCTTTGTTCTTAGTACAACTCGCACTTCATGTTTTTGACGTGTCCATAATGTCTTCCTTCATATGCAGTCCTACTCGATGTCATTCTAGCAACTGGATGAGCAAGCACAAAGATGGTCACAATGCACACATGCAAGTATGCTTAGTGTCTACGCTTCAACTTTGGTGGAACAGGAAGCACACACCGGTAGAACACTGTGGAGGTCGAAGCGCGGTGGGCTTCCTGTTCACCAAACTACTCTCAGCTAATCGGCGTAAAATTCTGGAGGTCGAAGCGCGGTGGGCCATGAACGTGAGGACAAAAATGCCTTTGCGCTGAGTAGGGACTCGTGTATGTCAGGGACGTATCACTTCCCCCCTTTTAACCGCAACCTTCCGGCGCATTGGGAGACGTAGGTCAATGCCAACTAAAATTGTTGTAAATCTGTAGATTGATGGCCTGTAGGTTGTAGTACGGCTCCCAGCTGTTATGTGATGCATCGTAGCCCTGCCAATTGAACAGATACTCTGTTGCATTTCTGCGTCGTTGGTGTCTAGGAATATCTTTCATCTTGTACTCCGTGCCTTTGCCTGCTTCTACAGGGGGTGGTGGAGGTACGTCTCTGCCAAGAAAGTACACTCTTTGGTCCCGGTGGAGTTGAGTTCGCTAATGTGAAACACCTGATGGATAGCCATGCTATTATGCATTCAAATTTTGACAGCAACAGGTATCCACATCTCTGTAATGAAGAACGGCCCCAGCCACTGAGGTCTGAGCTTGGCACACTCGTTTCCTTGTACCTTGATGTTCGCCTAGCTGAGCAGGATGTAATCACCAATGTGAAGTTTGGTATCCGTCCAATGCTCGTCATCAGCTCCTGTCATTTGTGCCAGAGTCTTTGTGAGTGTCTGGCAAGTCTTGTCCCATATGCTCTGAAAACTTAATCGCTGAATGTCGACTACCGATATGTTGCTTGAACTCTATAAACCTGTCGGAAATACAGGTAGTTTGTCATAAATCACATTGAAAGAGAATTTCCCTGTGGTTAGGAAGGCTTCAAAGCTGTATACGAGTTGACCAACCAGTCATTGCCATGTGGCGCGCACATAGTTTGGAGTAGCTGTTTGAGCATCGGATTAGTTCGCTTGGTCTGCCTGTCAGTTTGGGAATGGAAGGTCATCAATAGCTAGATCCAACTGACGTAGTGAGTCGTTAGCTTCACCGGAATCTGCTGATAAACCTTACATCTTGATCGTTGGTGATGGAGGAGGGGACTTCGCGTAGTCGGACGATGTGGTTGAGGAACAGCCACGATGTTCCCTCGGTGATGGAAATTCTGGTTCTCTGAATAAAGTGCAATAACTTTGGGTACCGGCGGACCACCACAAGTATGTCATCAGACCCCTCCAATGTGGCGGATAAAGATGTCAAAAAGTTCATGGAGATATATGTCCATGGTTCCTTTGGTATCGTTTGCGGTTGAATGAAACTTGGGTACTTGGTTTGCCTTGGCATCCATGCGTCGCTTGACTTGAGGGGTTGAGGTCCCACGTATGGCTCATCCTTGTTTCTGGTCTGGTATGTATGCATGCGCTCGACAGTTTCAACAGTTTTCATTGAAGTACACTTACGGCCAAATACAAGTGGTCCATATTTCCACATACTTCGAGCTGCCTTTTGCTTCACACCTTGTACCTGTGAACCATCCACGTTTCATCCAGAGTAACACTTGGTATCAGAGCACAGCAGCACTGGAGGGGTGACCGATGAATTTTCTCCCGGGCGACAACCTTGCACAAGTCTTTTGCAAATCTCTCCTGATCAGAAGATTGCATACCTCATGACGACGCCCGTGAAAGGAGCCACCGTATCTGACAACAAGCAGTGGGGAACCGAAAAATATTTTGGCAACATAGGATCAACGGTGAGCAATTCACGAGGCTCTCCAGGCAAACCAGGCAGCAACAGTGGCAGGCATTGCGGGTGGTACAACGCCGACGACTCCAACAGCGAATCCGGTGATGGACACCTCAGGCTCGGCAAAACTCCTTGCCTCCACCATTGCCCGTCGGGATGATACCTTGCATGATGGAAGGAGGCACTAGCCAACAGGCTTGCATCAACGACAACCTGTAGCAGAAGCTGTCGGGACTCGAGAGCCTTAACAATCGTCTATTCCAACAACTCACCACGGTGATGGAGGATCTTAAGAATACGTGTGTGTGGGAAGCAGTGCTCACGGAAAGAAACAACCGACTCTTGAGTGAACCTTTTCTCTGGTTGACACTTCTGGAACCATTCAATCCTAAACATTTAGAAGGACCGGCGGCCCGGATGTGGTTTCAAGGTGTACATCACCACAGCTGGGGTTATAAAAAAAAGAAGGAAAATGACCTCACAACCTTGCTTTTGCGTGGCATGGCATTGAGTTGATGGGCTAATACAAAGAACATGCAACAAAAGTAGGAGACTGGCAAATCAAGATCAATAGCTTACGTAATTACTCTCACATCTGTCAGAGTTTGCACAACAGAAGTGGTGGCAGCACGGTCTAGGTTCTTTGCTGCTTTTACATAGATCTTGGTGCTCAGCAAGAAAGCATGTACTATTTTGATCCAATAAAAACAAAGGAACACAGTTGAAAAATGAATCTCTTGATTGATAGTATAAAATACAAAGCACAAGTATCAACCTTCACATAGCTATGTACAGAGCACTGAGCTGCCTGGCATCCCAGAAGGGACATTCCTTGCTAGGCCTTCAAGACTGTCGACGCAAGGGATTTTGACACTGCTACCATCTTCAAGGTAGTCTGGCCTCCAGGTAGTCAGGCGTCCTCAACCCAGGCTTGCACGAAAGTGCTAGTCTTCTAAGGGTATTCAGAGTAAAATCCAGTTGAGTCTTGACTTGGGCACTGTGGTAGGCACTCCAGTAGCCAAGGAGATGATGATGACAGAGAAGTTGAAGTCTGAAGCTCTTGAAGAACTTAGACTGCTGTGTCTGAGAGAGTTATTTATTGAGGTGTGCGAGGACCGCCGCCTTATACACATGAGGTCTTGGCAAGTTGACCGCCTTTGAGGAGAAGCTTCCTCATTGGAGTTGGTAGTATTCACCTCTTTTCCTTGCAGATATGAAGCTTCCTTGTAGAGGAAGCTTCCTCCAGCTCTGTGATGTTACTTGGTGCCAGAGTCAGATTTGGGGAAGCCTCTTGATGGAGGAAGCTTCATCCAACTTCATGGTAAAGGTTCTTCATCAGGTAGCTTCCTTCAGAAGCTATCCTCCTACACCGTTGATTCTATTGCACAGGTTGATGTGAATTTGGAGATCATTGCGCATGTTAAAGATGATGTAGAAGATGTTGTTCTCCAGCCTTGGTACATGGATGCTAGGCAAGAATAGGTAATCATCTCTTGTGTGCCTATGCAGCACTGTGCAGTGTGTAGCCCGCTATCTCTCCAGGAATTGGCAATGGGCATGTGCTACCTCATGCGCATGCCTACATACTATTTACAGTCCAGGCCCTTTTGCCCCCAAGGGGCTGGACACCAGAGAAATATCTGGTTGAGGTTGAGGAAGATTCTCGGCCAAAATGAACCCGAAGAAAAGGGTACTATAAAATCTGTAACTTCTTCTACGGTCCTCCGATTGTAGTAGCAACTGCACTGCTACGGAGCAGTAAACCAGTACAGTTATTGAACACTCCAATACTCCCCCTCACTTGGTGCGCAGGTGAAACGGCTCCATGTCACTCTTGCTGATCTCCACAACACTCCTCGAGCGACTTCCAAAAGTCTTTGTCAAGAAATTGGAGCGGAGCCGTGTCTTCGGTGAAATATTCAGGGAGAAAGAAGTCGATTTCGGCTTCTGGAGTGAAGAGAAGATTAATCTCCTCGTTTTTGGGGCTGTTGGTTGTCGAGACCCATGTGGAGGCGACGTCGGGTGCCGTTGGACTTGTCTTGGGCATGTCACAGCAAAAGAAAATTGCAGGGTCAAGTTCGGGCCATTCCAGAAAATTGGTTGCTTCTTGTGGAAGCATTTCCGCTGATGGACCTTGCCCATGAGGCCCAGCATGTACCTCAAAATGCTTTTTCTCATGCCTACCCTTGTCCAGCTCCTTCTGAGTTGGAAAAACCTGTCCTAGGGTCAGAAAATATGTTTCTGGGCCTCCCCCTGCGTTTGGAGGCGCTGGAGCTGTACAAAGGTCGCTAGGAGGGTCGTGAGAGTCTTGCTCCTCACGTTCAGTCAAGCAGGTGCGTTTTTCCTCAGTGACAACCGCTGAACGGTTAGTTGCTGCTTGGCTGACCCGTTTCAGTCCCGTCAGTCCATGGGTTGACGACTCAGTTTGACAGTCTGGGAGTTGGTCATCCAGCAAAGAGGTCGCAGGTGGACAAGTCCACGGAATCGGGGGCGTGCCGTTGAAAATTGCTGGTGAGCAGGGCCCGTTCAGCGAACTGCTGCGCGCATGCTGTTTGCAGGTCAGTGTGTGCAATGCTGATTTTGTGGCAAAATTGAGCAGGCAGCAGGTGCAGTTCCTGTCCATGGATGCTGCACAAAATTGGCATGTATCTGCGCCCATGCTGGTTGCATTCGCTGGTTTTCCGCTGGTCGCCTTGTTTCTGGTTTGCAAAACAGGTGCCGGTGCTGCTGGCCGCTTTCGTCCAGCTGATGTGCTCTCGCAGTATCTCACCGCGTCAGCAAGCGCTGACATCAGCGGCAAGTTCGCTTGCCTCTCTTCCTGCTTTCTTGCTCATGCTGATGTCAGCGTCGAACTTGCTGGCAAGCCTGCCTGCTTGCTCTTTCGTGATGCTGCTTGCTGGCTTGCTCGCTATCCTGCTTTCTGGCTCGCTTGCATGCCCGCTTGCTGGTTTGCTTGCTTGCCCGCTTGCTGGCTCACTTGCTCGTTCCGCAGTGGTTGCGACTGCGCAGATCGCCGCGAGAGGTTGAGCAAGCTGCCAACTGCTGCGCCTCGTTCCGATGCCGCAGCTGCGAAGGTGGCGAGTGGGCCAACTGCCGATGCTGCGACTGGCGCGAAGCTGCCTGCGTAGCCTTTTTTGTCTTTTTGGGTGAACTCGGTTGTCGCCACTTTTTGTGCGTGAAAGCTGTCGCAGGTTTCCACTGGAACAGTGAGTTCAGAATTTTCAGTTGGAGCTGTTGCTGCGACGAAAGAGAGACCTGCCGAAGGTGCTGCCGTGAGCACAACTTTTGACGGAACTACTGTTTGGAGATTGTGTTCACCACCAGGAGGCAAATCTTCCGCTGCCGAGGCTGTTGTGATGAGATGTAGCCCACTCCAACAATCTTGACTTGCACTTTTGCGCGTGAGAGGTCGACCGAAACTGATGCGTGGATTGTGGTTGCCTTGGTGAGACCTGGAAGGAGAGTTGGCAGATGGGCTTGCAGGGGAATGAGGTATGCCGACTCCATTTTTGGCCGCAGACTTCATGTCTGAAATTTCTCTTCTGTTTTTCCTCCTTCTTGTGCTTCCTGATGTCGTGTTTGCGTGCACCATGAAGCACGTGAAGTCCTCTTGCACGCTACAGGAGGCATCCATGGCGCGGATTCGGCTTTTTTACTTCCACATCCCATTATCCTCACGCTTCTTCAGGTCATACTGCGAGAACGCCATTGCGGTGAGTCCGCATTGCTGCATGCACCTGTAGAGGATGTCTTTAGGGACGCTTTTTGTCAAGCAATTGGCAGCTTGCATTTTTCCTAGAACGTGCACAAGCTTCACCGTTCCATCTTGGACCTTGGATCGAATCCAATGCCCTCAAATGTCAATGTGCTTTGTTCAACCCTGAAATTTTGCAGAGTTAGCCAGGTCGATTGCTGAGCTGTTGTCGACAAAGACTTCAGTTGGCTTCTCTTGTGGAAAGCTGATGTCGTCGAGGAGGTTGCAAAGGTAGGTAACCTCTTGGGCTGCTTTTGTTTCTGCCACATACTCAGCTTCTGCCAAGCTGAGGGTGATGATGCTTTGTTGCTTGCTCATCCATGTGACAGCTCCTCCACCAAGAAGACACAAATCCGGTGGTGCTGTGTTGGTCCTCTTCAGTCCCTCCGAAATCAGCATCCACGTAGCAACGAAGGTTGAGATCACCCGAGGTTCCAAAGCAAAGGCTTGGATCTCTTGTGGTCTTAAGGTAGCCAAGGGCTCAATCGAGTTCCTTACAGGCTGCTTATGCACAGGTTTCATTGCTGCGTGCCAAGTTGCTAACAGCAAATTGCAGGTCTGGATGTGTGCAGCTTGCAACGTGCATCAGTGAACCAATCCTGCTTTGGTAGTCTGTCTCACTCCTCCCCCTGGGTCCCTCATGGAGCAACTGCTGTTGAGTGAAAGGAGTAGGCAATTGCCTGTCAGACACGTTGAACCATTCACAGACCTTGGTAGAGTAAGTCTGCTGGCTCAGCATAATCGTCTGTGTCGTGCGGTCGCGTTTGATGTTCATGTCAAGATAATACTTAAAACTTGGCATGAGGGTCACATTGACTTCTTTTTCCATGGCCGTAGCTGTGGCTTTGATGGACTGTGCTGATGGACCGATGATGAGGACCTCGTTGACGTAGACCAGTGCGTAGCAATCTGGCCGCTTGTTTGGCGAAGGATGATGGAGGAACAGACAATTATCTTAGGCTGATGGAAGACATTCAAGGGCTTCTAGGAGGCTTTGAAGCTTACGGTACCACAAGAGAGGACTCTGCTTGAGCCCATACAAACTCTTCACCAGCTTACTCACTCTTCCACTTCCATCATCGTAGCCTTCTGGCTACCTCATGAACACTGTTGTGTCCATTTCTGCGTGAAGAAATGCATCCTTCACATCGAGTTGCTGTACCTTGTAGTCTTGCACTGTTGCTATTGTAAGCACAATGCGTGCTGTGTTGTAGCAAATCATTGGGGAGTAGGTTTCAAAGAAATCCTTTCCCTGTACTTGTGAAAATCCTTTTGCCACCAAACGTGCTTTGAACTTGTCTATACTCCCATAAGCTTTTGTTTTGATGAAAAAGACCCATTTTACCCCAACAGGCTGTGAACAAGATGGTAGCTCCACAAGCTCCCACCTACCTTGGTCCATGAGGCCGTTGTATTCCACATCCAATTTAGCTTTCCATTCTGATGTATGCTCTTTGTTGAGAGCCTCCTTGAGCGTCTTTGGCTCTGGTGGGAGATCCTTTGTTGATGTGAACAGAGCACACAAATGAGTTGTGGTGAACTCAGCAAGAACGTCAGTGTCCTCCTTGACGACACAACCTGCCGTTATGGCCATGTTGTTCTCTGCTTCACTATCTCCTGCTCTCTGTAGCTCCAACTGCTGCTGCAGGAGGCATGTGAAACGCCGCTCGTGGACTCCCCCTGGCGCCTCATGCTTCCGCGTCGCCGTCGCGCCATTCTCCACTCCCACCACCTCAGCTTCGTGATCAAGTACTTTGACCGAATTGTGGTCTCTGGGGATGCGTACCAGGTCGTCTCCAGGGAGGGGCACACCCGTGCTCATCGCCTCTTTACTCGCATGATCCAGATCAAGAAGGGTGAGTGGTTTTGGATCTGCATCTGCTTCCTTCGGTGATTGGTTGTAGGAGTCATGGAAGGTTTGTAACAAGCCTGGTACAGTCCTGCGTTTCTGCTCCCATGTCTGGCGTGTAAGGTTTTAAAAAAAAGATGGCGTCACGGCTGATTGTGATCCGTTGTGAGTCCACGTCGTAGAACTCCCAATCCTTCATGTTGGGATATTGACCAAGGAAAATTCCCCATGACGCTTTGTCTGCTAACTTCTTGCGGCACTCCTTAGGCACAAAAAATAGTGCAAAATACCCAATGGTCCTGAGCATGGTGATGTAGGGCTTGTCACCATGCCAGGCCTGGACTGGTGTCATCTCTGGAAGTGACACATGGGGTATGCGGCTGCGCACCCAAACCGCCTGCATCAAGGCATATGACCACCAGCTATTGTCGAGTTGAGCTCCCAAAAGCATTGACTTTGACATCTCTTGTATTGTGCGGTTGGCCCTCTCAGCCATCCAATTTTTCTGTGGCCTGTAAGCTGTTGAGAACTGCTGCACAATCCCCATGACTTCAAGTAGAGACATGAACTCAGCACTCGTGTATTCCCTAGCACCGTCAGGGCGTAACACCTATAGCTTCTTGTTGCTCTGCCTCTCCGCCATTGCTACTTGAAGAAGTATGTAGGCGCTTCATCCCTTGTACGTAGAGGGTAGCTCTACAAAAATCAAGTTCCATCAACGATGAACAAGAGAAAGTAGCGATGACTCAAACTCATAGTGGCTGTAAGGAGAGGCCCACAGATGTTTGTGTGAACCAACTTCAGCTGTTGGCTGACATCACACTTGGTGGCTAGAGGAAACATCTGACTTGGTAGCTTTGTACAAATGCAGTCCTCGCATGCCGATGATAAGTCCTTGTCACCGTAGTCTTTGATGTCGAGGCTGATGGCTTGGGACTTCTTGTGCATTGAATGCACAATCTTATCACTGACGTCGCCAAGGCATTTATGCCAAACAGGTAGGTCTGCATCAGATGGTTGGTGGAGACTAGCTGCTGCGAAAGGAGATTCAGAGTCGCTTGAAGCTGGTGCACTGAAGTCCAGCTCGATCATGACGTGCAGTAGCAGGCGGCCTTCCACAAATGTTTCGCCCTCACGACTCTTCAAAGTGACGTGCTGTCCGTTACTGACAATGCGTACTCCTTTCTCCATCAATTGTCCGAGTGAGAGGAGGTTCACTGCAATCTCAGATATGTAAAGTACGTCACTAAACTTGACTTGAGCACCCTTGTACCCAGTCACTGTCATTTTTCCTTGGTACTAGCTTGTTGTTGGCCACTATGACAAAGCCTTTTGTAGAAGGTAGGAGCTCTTGGAGGCATGACTTCTCAAATGTGATGTGCGATGTGCACCCACTGTCAAGGTACCACACATGGGTAGAGTGAACCAACATGTCGCCTTGAGTTTCTGTCAGTTGGAACACAGACCCTGTGTAGTCGTATGCCTTGCCTTTGCCTTCTTCCTTCTTCTCGGGCTCCTTCCCCTTCTGTTGAGTCTGCTTCTCACTTCCACAATCCTCTCTCTCCCCCTTGCTTCCTGAATTGTACCCCTGGCTTGTCTCCTTCTCTTCTCTCATTTGCTTCCAATAATCTTTGACCTTGTGTCCTTTCTTGTTCCAATATGAGCACACGGTTGCAGGACGTGATCCAGGTTGCTGGCCTCTTGAGTTGCGCCTGTTGGCGTTTGGTCCTACTTGGGCGGACCACTGGGAGGAGGTTGACTTCCTCGTGGGTTGGCTCTTCCAGGAGGGCTGAGTGGAGCTGACTGCTGCGCCAATATCCTCGTAAGTGGCGTTTGAGAAAATTTGCTCTTTTTCTTTTGCTAAGAACCAATCACGTCGCTCAGTGAGCAACATCTTGCAGATGTAGGTTTCTGTCAGCTCTGCTTCGTGCTTGAACTTTAGCACTTTACGTATGTCATCCTAGTCTCCAGTTAGGTCGTTGAGGAGGAAAGTCACAAAGACAGGTTTTGAGACAAGGGCATTGGTCACTACGAGCTGGTCGCAAAGTGATTTTGCCTTGTTAGTTTAGGATTCCACGCTGTCAAAGTTGTTAAGGCTGATGTGCGATTGCTCGTTCAGGAGGTGGGACTTGAAGGTGGAGTCGCCAGACATGTATGTCCTCAACATGTAGGACCATGCGTAACATGCAGGGTCAGAGGTTCCTTCGTACATCCGAATTGCTTGCTTGATGCGAGATCTCAGCTGATTTTCCAGCACCATATATGCAGCCGTGGTGTAGTATTTGAACTCTGCCACCACTTGTGGTGATGACCCCGGTGGTGGAAAGGAGTAGTACCCATCATAGAACTTCCAAAGGCAGTGGATCTGGGCGACTTGCTTAAACTTGTGCGCCCAGTGCTTGAATTCTTCTCCGTTGAACTTGTCAATAGAGATTTTGTGCAGCTGTAGTGATGCTGTAGATGCTGGCACATTGTCCTCCAGGAATTGAAAAGGCTTGCTTTGCATTGCCGTGTGAGGTCCTTGCACGGGGCTCTGCTGCATGTTGATGACTGGATTTGGCTGAAATGCCGGCATCGCTGCAGCTGCCGGTGCTGCTGCCGGTTGTACCACGTGAACTGGTGGCACAAATGGTTGATATGCCTGCCAAACTGGTGCTATGGGAGGCACCAGAGGAGGTACTTGAGGCTGATGTGGAGCACCTACAAGGGCAGGTGGTACAACCTCTGCCTGTGGAAGTGCGGCTGGTTGTATGACTGGTGGAGGATTTACTTGATGCAGTTGTGCAGATGTAGACTATGACGCTGGCTGCCACTGCATCTGTTGTTGCTGCTATTGCTGCTATTGCATTTGTTTTTGCTGCTGCTGATCTTGATGCTGCTGAAACTGTTGCTGGAACCAAGTCAGCTGTTGTTGAAGCAGAGCAATTTGTGCTGCTTGATCTGCCTGTAACTGCTGCAACTGCTGCGTTTGAGTAGCTTCTGTTGTACGCATGAGCTGCTCTTGCTTACGTAGGAGTCCTTGTGCCTCCAGTTGCTGCCTTAATGCCTCTCGCTCATGATCCACAGCCTGTCGCGCTACGGCTTCTCGTTGCGACAAGCATTGCGCCTCATCCGCCAAGCGTTGAGCTTCTGTTGCCTGGCATTATGCATGATCAACGATATGACATCCTTGTTCCTGGCCCATGCGTAATCCATGGAAAACAGATTGATCATCAAGTGTAGGGGGACCCTCTCTCTAGCCCTCACCCTCCATCTTGCTTGATGATCCTTTGACTTGTACAGGTACTTCACCTCTGAAGGCTACTGGTGCTGCACAATAAAGGAAGAAGATCTACGTCTCCTCCTTGTACAGGGATGATGAAGCACTACTTCATTAATCCAAAAGACTTGTACTGACAGCTACTCCTACTGAAAGCACCACCTAGGCTCTGATGCCATCTCAGAGTTTGTACAACGAAAGTGGTGGCAGCAAGGTCTAGGTTCTTTGCTACTTGTACATAGATATTGGTGCTCAGCAAGAAATCATTTACTATCTTCATCCAATGAAAAACAAAGGAACACAGTTGAGAAATTAATCACTTGATTGATAGTACAAAATACAAAGTAGAAGCATCAACCTTCACACAACTATGTACAGAGCACTGAGCTGCCTGGCATCCCAGAAGGGACATTCCTTGCTAGGCCTTCAAGTCTGTTGATGCAAGGGATCTTGGGACTGCCACCGTCTTCAAGGTAGTCTGGCCTCCAGGTAGTCAGGCGTCCTCAACCCAGGCTGGCACGAAAGTGCTAGTCTTATAGGGATCCTCAAAGCGAACTCCAGTAGAGTCTTCACTTGGGCGCTGTGGTAGGCACTCCAGTAGCCAAGGAGATGATGATGACAGATAATTTGAAGTCTGAAGCTCTTGAAGTATTGAGGCTGTTGTGTCTGAGAGAGTTGTTCATTGAGGTGTGCGAGGACCGCAGCCTTATATACATGAGGTCCTGGCAAGTTGACTGCCTTTGAGGAGGAACTTTCTCATTGGAGGTGGTAGTATTCACCTCTTGTCCTTGTAGATAGAAAGCTTCCTTGTAGAGGAAGCTTCCTCCAGCTCTGTGATGTTACTTGGTGCCAGAGTCAGCTTTGGAGAAGCTTCCTAGTAGAGGAAGCTCCATCCAACTTCATGGTGAATGTTCTTCATCAGGTAGCTTCCTTCAGAAGCTATCCTCCTACACCGTTGATTCTGCTAGACAGGTTGATATAAATTTGGAGATCCCTGTGCATGTTGAAGATGATGTAGTAGATGTTGATCTCCAACCTTGGTGCATGGATGCTAGGCAGGAATAGGTAATCATGCCTTGTGTGCCTTTGCAGCACAGTGCAGTGTGTAGCCCGCTATCTCCCTAGGAGTTGGCAAAGGGCATGCGCTACCTTGTGCGCATGTCTACATACTATTTACAGTCCAGGCCCTTTTGCCCCCAAGGGGCTAGACACCAGAGAAATATCTGGTTGAGGCTGAGGAAGATTCTCGGCCAAAATGAACCCGAAAAAAAGGTACGGTAAAATCCGTAACTTCTTCTATGGTCCTCCGATTACAGTGGCAACTTCAATGCTGCAGAGCAGTAAACTAGCAAAGTAATTGAAAACTCCAACAACATCATCGACCGCAGCATTTCACCTTTTCAACGAATGAGCTTGACGTGCCAAGATTCTTCCAGAAAACTGGAATGACGTTACACAAGCCTTCCGCGCACGCTTATAGAAGCTGAAGCAGAAGTCAAACACATTGCTTCAACAATCTCACATGGTAGAGTACACGCATGTTTCCAAAAAATCATCACCAACATTGACATTGCTCCCGATGAACTCCAGTTCTACTACAACAGCCTCAAACACTAGATTTGGTGAGCCATCACAATGTTCTGCATCAAAGATAATCTTTCGCAAATTATTTGAGTAGCTGATCGCATTAACAGCGCCGAGTACAATGCTTGGATGTGAGAATCCAATAGCTAGCTACCCCAAGACCATATTGTGGCCATGGAAGGTTGCAATCAACGGAGTCCTTCTCTCTGTCGGAGATCAACACTGTCATTGCTACGCAATCAAAGGACTATACTTGAGCTGGGAGAAGCTGGGTTATCTCTCCTACCACTGTAAAAAAAATCATCAGAAGGCCAAAAAGGGGGAGAAAGTCACAGAAAAAAAATTGAGGAGTTGGAAAACGGCAAAGGACAATAGTAGACACTGAAGCTCCTTTCCGGACAAAAACATTCTGCAGCAACCAATTGCTTATTTAAAAAGATCTCTATACCGTAGATGAGGATTCATGAAATTACAAAACTCCATGAGGAGTACGAGGACGACCAACCGGTAATACTTCTATGAGTGCAACCAAGAGATTACAAAATCTGTAGAACGACATCGCCACTGCTAGACAGCGGACCTTCTCATCGTTTCGTAAGCAACAGAGTTAATCAGAATCTAGATTTGCAGACCGAAAATGGGGTGTTTGAAGGAGAAACCGTCGATGTACAACTGTAGATTTGTTGACATCTATAGCCACTCCGAGTGCAAATCAAGGAGCTGCATGACGTAAAGGTCTGGAGGTTTTATCCAATGAGTGACCACAAAAACAACACAATCCGCAAGTGGAATAGAGCAGTGATGCAGCCTCCGTCAGCATTAATGGCATCGACCGACCCACAACACAACAGCAGTTACGGGAAACAGCAAAAGAGGAAGCTACAGCAGCCGCAACCCGACGCACGATGCCGATATCTCTGGACATGGCCAAGCCATACCTGCAACACAGACCTCAAGCGTGGTTGATCCATGTGTAACCAGGGGAATTGGAGGAGATTGCGTTAGCAACATCAATAACAACCGTCTCATCAGCCTCAATACATAAAAGAATTGCAGTATTTTTGGAGGGATTTGCATTGCTCATTGAGGTGTTTGAAGGGTTTTTCCCCGATAGACTGCCTTGAGAATCGCATCCACAATGTAGCATTGATCATCAGATAGACCTGAAGCTGGACAGTAGATTGACTATCAAAGGGACCTATCAGGTGAGCGGCCACAACCTATCCAAGCTGAAAGGTAAGCTAGATGAGATGCTCGGTCAGGGGATAATCAGGCCATCCATGTCACTATATGCCACACTGGTACTTTTGGTCAAAAAGAAGACCAGCAAATTGTAGAGGTGCATGGACTATAGGACGTTGAACAAAGCTATCATCAAGTAGTGCTACCCCTTGCCACAAGAAGATGAACTTGATGAACAACTCCAGAAAGCAAGAATTTCCATCAGAATTGACCTCTGGAGCGGCTAACATCAGATCCACGTATCTGATAGGGACATTACAAAGACGACGTTTTGCACTCGCTACAGGTACTTCAAGTTCACACATGTGCCATTGAGACTCATAAATACCCCAGCAATGTTTATGACGGCCATGAACAACACTTCTTGGTAGTAGGTCCACAAATTTCTTGTTGTATATCTCGATGACATCTTGACGCACAGCCGCACGGCAGAGGAGCACAGTGGATATCTCTAGACGTTCTTGAGATTTTGTTAAGAGAAACATTCCATAGAAATTTTTTGAAGTGTGACTTTGATTGTCATTCCATCACGTTTTTGGGGCACACCATTGACGTCGGATGAATCACAATGGACCCAAAGAAAGTGGAAGCGGTTGCTGATTGGCCAGTGCTAACCACCGTCCACAAAGTCCAGGTGATTTATAAAGTTTTATACCTACTATCGTCAATTCATAAAGGAAAATGCTCGAGTGTCAATGACTCTCTCTGATCTCAATCATAAAATCACCGAGCGGAACTGGAGAGATAGCAAAAGATAAGCATTCAACCCTTAGATGAATGCTCTAATCTCTGTGCCAACCTTACAATTGGCATGACCAACAGTGAAACATAGCATGGCCTTTGATATTTCTGTCGAGCAATCAGAGTCATTCTCCTCTAAGACAATGGCAATAGAGAACAAGTGGTCATGTATATGTCATGGGCTGGAGCTGAACTACGCGGCGCACATAAAAGAACTGGTGATAGTCGTGCACATGTTCAAGATATGGTTGTGCTATCTGGGGGAGGGTGAACAACTGCCAATTCTCAACCCATTCCAAGGAAGACACAGTCCCAACATGCGATCAGCCGTGAAGGGCTCCATAACAAAAAAACGGTGATCCCCAGACTCGACAGTCAAACTAAAACTGGAGTGGAAAACTGGAGGCCAAGGATGGGAATGGAAGGTGGAGGCTGGAGAAGATGTGTTCAGACCATGCGACAGCTCGGTAAAGGACTCAGTTTGAGAGCCAGACAATGCCAACGGCACTGATCACAGCTTAAGGCCTCCTTTAATGTGAGATCTTACTGTCTATTTGAAATCTACAGGGAAAACCGTGCGAGATCGACCCAACAATGGGGCGGATCCATCAAGAATTGAGGAAGTTACGCACGACCAAAGGTTGGACCAGCCGAGGGGAAAACAGGTGATGGGAATTCATCGACCAAGGCTCAACCCTTGGAATACCCAACAAGGCCAAAACACGCCTTGGGGCCTGGATAGTCGATGAATCAAGGATCATTGAGGGCCAAGGGCACTTCGGAATGGTGCCCCGATGTGTTATTGCCAGAAAGGGTGCTATGGGCGGCCGTCACCGCCGCTAGTGGTGCTGCCAACGGCAGATTGCCGTGGTTCACGGAAACGGCCATATCTCGGCCGTTCCTCCACATAATGATGTGATTCTTGGTGCGTTGGAAAGCTGGAGAGATGAGCTACATGATGCTGAGACATTAACACTCATTCCTGGCCCATACAGAGCCACACACGTCTCATCGATCTCAGATCGGCTAGGATGTGTCATCTTGTGCATGTACTCTTGTATGTTAACACAAGAATATCAAGTACACTTTACTCCCACTGTGCCACACGTTTTCCCGTGCTCCCTAAGACAATCCTACAATTTTACAACCCCATGAAGGTGTGTACCGGCCTCCCCTTGGTCGCTGTTACCGCTGGTTGGTGCCTACACCATTCGATTGAGGCTAGCACACTGCACCCGGTTCACACTTGGTATCAGAGCCACCCTTGGCTTAGGGGCACAATCATCTACGCGGCAACCTCTCTTGGTCAGCTCAGACCAGCACTCATCTTGTCTCTTTGGCGGATGCATGCCTAAGGCCAGCCACGCACTCTGGTGACAAGGCGGTAACCGGAGGACACATTGAGGAAGAAGTTGTACCGGACGTAGAGATGACCTCATCTGGCATGTGCTTGTTGACCACGGCATTTGACGTGCAAGGCAAAGTAACAGCAGCCGCAGCATTGCAAAAGTTGCTCGCTGACATGCAGGCCAAGATGGATCTGTTGGAGAAGCAAAATGCCTACCTCAGTCAAGAGCTCGTGAAGCATCCATTGACAATACCAGTGGCAGTTGCCACCGCAAATGGACCTGCGGTGGACGTCCCGAGCCCGCCCAGGCCGGAGCCGTTTGACCCATCGAAGAAGGATGGGCCAGCTCCATACGCTTGGATACTTGGACCAGAGCTGTACTTCACCGCCATTGGCGTGGATGCCTCAAGGTACAAGGCGTGCCATGACTATGCCATGACCTTGATGAGAGGGGCCTCGTTTGATTGGTGGGTCGATGTGATGCAGTCCAATCCACACGGTAGTGGAGTAGCAATGGTCACCGGCATTGCGGCTGCGATTGGAATCTCATACCCATCAGCTCCAACCTACAGCAGTGGCGACCCTACCCTCAAATGGCTAACCTCAAAGAAGGAGTTTAGGGAGTCCTTCATTAAGCGCTTCACCGTGGGTGACGTGAGGAACAATGCGCGTGCCAAGCTGTGCCAGCTTTGCCAAACTGGCAGCCTTGCTGACTATACCGGCAGGTTTTGTGAGATCATTGCCAACTGTGGCTTTGACTCCCATGAATTGTGCTTCCACTATAGCAACGGCCTCAAGAACGATGCCCGAGCTGTGACGGTGATAGATGATCTTAACGATGACCTGCCGGCAATGATCGTAGCAATAGAATGGTATGACTCACGTGTGCACCAGGCTCATGCCAGCAGCCACAACTCTTTTGGTGGTGTTCACGGCAAGGGGACCAAGAGCAATGACGCATCCATGGAGATTGGAGTGTTGTAACAGCGTAAGTGCTACAACTGTGGTAAGCCTGGCCACATTGTACGTGATTGTCGGAGTCGAGGGAATGGCGAAGGCAATGATAAGCGGCAAGGGAAGGGGAAGCAAGCCATGATAGAAGCAGAGAATGCAACAAAGGAGTCAAGAAACAAGGAGAGCCGGGAGTAGATGGTGTTGCTCCTGGCTCCTCTCAGCCCAAACCGCTAGCTGACCACCCACCCAAATGCCTTGCGGTAATTAAAGGGGGTTTTCTAGGTCAAGGCATCGGACACGGGGTATGAAGTGGAGCAGCCCGCACTTCTCTTGCAGCCACGAGTGAAAGGCATCAAGGAGAAGGTGGGAAGTCTGCTGGATTGCGGTGAAAGTCACAGTTTTTTTAGCATGGAGTGTGCTCAGAAGTGGGGCCTTGCACTCACGAGCAAGAAGCGGACCGCTAACCAAGTGGACGGGTACCTGGCCCGTCACCTCTCCATTCGCATGGGGAAGCTTTTCATAACGACAGTAAATCGGATGTGCCCAATGAAGGATTACGATGTGATCCTTGGTCGTGACTTCCTCCACAAGTACAACCCTGCCGTCAATTGGGGGGTGCATACTGTCTCATTCAAGCTCAGAGACAAGGAGTACCCCTTACCTACGTTTTTCGAAGAAGAGGCCGTGGAGGAGGAGACTTGTGAGGAGGAAGCGTCGTAGCAGTCAGCGCCTCGCAAGGAGGAATCAGCATCCTTGACGATAAACTTGGTGTAGCTCAAGCGCATGATTTGAAAGAAGGAGCAAAATTTTTTGGCGTTTGTTTGAGATGTGGAGGACGATTTTGACAAACCAAAGGACGTGGCGCATGCTGTGGTGGATGGGGTGACTCATGAGCAGCCGGAGATCCAAGGAAAGTTTGCCACAGTAATCGAGGGAAGTCGGAAGGTGTGTACGGAATTCAAGGACGTGTTCCCCGACACCCTCCCGGTGGGTCTGCCACCAAAGCATGACGTGGATCATCACATCAACCTCAAACCTGGAGCGTACCCACCTATTCATGAAACATACCGCACGAGCGATGGACACGTGCACGAGCTCAAGAAGTAGCTGACCGAGATGATGAAGCAGGGCTTCATCTGTCCATCCTTGTATCCTTACGCTACACCTGTCATTTTTGTGCACAAAAAGACGAGGGAGATGCGCATATGCGTGAACTACCGGGCGTTGAACGAGTTGACTACCAACAACCGGTACCCGCTTCCACGAGCCGAGGAGCTCTTTGATGAGCTCCATGAGGCTTTCTTCTTCACAAATATCAACCTCTGTTCTGGCTGCCACCTGATTCACATCGTAGCAGATGATGTGGAAAAGCCACCGTTCCGTACCCGCTATGGTCACTACGAGTTTCTCATGATGCCTTTCGTGTTAACCAATGTGCCGGCCACCTTCATGGCGGTGATGAACAACATCTTTAGGCCATACTTGGATGACTTTGTGGTGGTTTACCTCAACGATATCTTAGTGTAAAGCAGGACGACGGAGGAGCATGAGAAGCATGTGAAAAAGTTCCTTGAGACTTTGAGGAAGGGGAAGTTTTTTTGCAAAGCTCACTAAATTTGAGTTCACGATAGGAAAAATTGAATTCCTTACATACATAATTGGCTTTAGAAAGATTTCCATGGACCTGCGCAAGGTGTCCGCCTTGCAAGAGTGGCCGAAGTTGCGTAGTGTGCACAACATGCAAGTGTTCTTTGGGTTTTGCAACTACTACCGCAAGTTTATCCTTGGCTATGCGGGAGTGTGAGCGCCACTCTCCGATCTCACTCCCAAGGATGGCGAGTGGAGTTGGGGAGTTAGCAAACAAGAAGCCTTTGAGAATCTCAAAAGGGCTCTGACCTCCACGCCGGCCTTGCACATGGCCGACAGCGGCCGTGAGTTTGAAATGGCGACGGATGCATTGGACTTGGCAATTGGTGGGATGCTTGTGCACGACTTTGGCAATGGGTCATAGCTGGTTGCCTACTACTTGCTCAAGTTACGCAGGCGGAGCTGAAATACGCCACCCATCACGAGGAGATGCTCGCCGTTGTCGCAACCTTCAAGAACTGGCAGTGCTACCTAGGAGCGTGAAAATGCACAGTCTACACCGACCACCATGTGTTGAAGTACTTCAAGAAGCAACCGAACCTAATTCGGTGGCAAGTGCGTTGGGTGGAGTACCTCAAGTCGCACTTCGACTACGAGATCGTGTACTGGCCGGGCCGCATCAACCCAACCGACACACTCTCACGGCTTGCGACTAGACCTGATGATGCGGGTCGCGTCTCTCACCACCCATGAGGATGCCTTCCTTGTGAAGTTCTTCATGGAGGGATACGAGGTGCATGGAGAAGTCGATGCTCGGAGATTTTTATTTGAGGCACCGTATTGGCAACGGCGTGGCACGCAATAGGTAGTGGTTCTCGTGGTGCCTGCACTTTGGTGACTGATTTTGGAGGAGTGCTATGATAGTGGCCCGAGCGGTCACTTTCCGCCGACAAGACTTTGAAGGTAGTGGCTTGCTTCTTTTGGTGGCCCACCATGTCGTTAGAGGTGACTGAATTCTGCCGGAGTTCTGACATGTACCAATACCACAAGGCACGAAGGACAAAGGCCCCGGGTCTCCTCCGACCCTTGCCCATCCCCGAGCAGCCGTGGCAAGATATCTTCATGGATTTCATCACAAGTTTACCCAAGACAGCGGTAGGTCACAATACGGTGTTGGTGGTGGTGGATCACTTCAACAAGATGTCGCACTTCATTGTGACGAGTGATATGGTGAGCGCGAAAGGCACAGCTCGGCTGTTCCTCAAGCACGTGGTGCATCTCCATGGCGTGCCTTGGTCCATTGTGAGCGACCGTGACCCGTTCTTCACAAGTAAGTTCTAGCGAGAACTGATGGAGTGGTACGACAGCAAGGTACAGCTGTCGACCAGTTTTCATCCGCAAACTGACAGACAAACGGAGCGGACGAACCAGACACTAAAGTAGCTCCTCCGTACAGTGGGTGCTCCGGAAGAGACGGCGTGGGACCAGTGGTTGCCGGTTGCTGAACAGGCGTACAACTCCGCCACGTCCGCCTCCACCGGCAAGGCACCATTTGAGGTGGTGAACGGGACGGTGCCCGCCATGCTCCTTAGTTTGCACGTCTCAAAAAACCTCTCTGCGGTGGAGTCAACCGCACGTGACTTTAAACAGATTTGGACGGAGACGCGGCATGCATTGGCAAAGGCACAAGAGAAGCAGGAAGTACAAGCGGACCGCCAACGCTGATGGTTGGTGATTGTGTGCTTCTCAACAGAGCGTACGCCAAGCTTCACGGGGTCCAGTCGGACAAGTTGAAACCCCGGCAGCTTGGTCCGTTTGAGGTGCTCAAAATGCAGACACCCATGGTGGCTTGGTTGGCTCTTCCGCCTTCTATGCCAGTCCACGACGTGTTCCACATCTCGAAGCTCAAGCTCTACCATGATCTGGCCGTACATTTTCCTGGCCGTAATTTTGAGCCTTCCCCTCCGGTGGTGGTCGAGGTCGAGCAAGAGCTCTCCCTCGAGAGCTGGAGGCATGAAGAGAGATGGAGCTGTGAGTTAGAGCCATGATGGAGGGGTGTAAGATGAAGAAGGCAGCCCATAGACTGCAAGATATTCGGAAGGCAAAGCCAATGCCACCCCGGATTCGGTACAACCACTGCCACAGAGGCAGACACAGAAGCCCAGTCGTGCATCGAAACCATGAAGGACATGACGGTGGTGGTTTCCCACCACACGGGGTTAGAATCCCACGTATGCGGATCTCCATCAAAGAGGGGATGAAACATGAGAAGGGGATACACAGTCTCTCAAGTCAATGGAAAAAATCCCCGAATGCCAATTTCTTGACCACTACAGAAAAGGAGGACCGATGAAGAAAATAAAGGTAAAAAAAAAGGAAACCACCAAGGAGGAATCAACAACTTGGGCCAGACCCGGGGTATGAGAGTGGTCTCACTGCTGCTCCCCCACCAAGGTTCTTGTTTTGAGATGGTGCGCTCGACCCTCGTTGGCCAAAAAAAGAGTAGGAACATTGAACGACGAGCTCGTCAATCCCCGGGCTCGTCGATCGAAGAGGTCGTGGACCAAGCCCGTCAATAAGCGGAATCGGGAAATTGCAGAGCAGCTTTCCACCAACTGAAGAGCTCGGCTTGCGGCGGCAAGCACAACTGCCATGCCCGATTTTGTTACTGAAGATGTTACTCCTACTACTGTTGTGCTGCTATGACTGCTACTACAGCTGCTATTGGAGATGTTGCTGCAAATGTGGCTACAGTTGCTGCTGCTATAGTTGTTGCTACTAGAAAAACTCTTGTTGTAGCTACTACTATATCTACTGCTATGAATGCGTTTGTCGTTACTGTTGTTGCAGCCGTTGATGGTGTAGCGGTTGCTATTGTGGCTACTGGAAATTTGTTGCTGCTAAGCTGTAACTACGGTTGCTGCTGCTACTACTGTGGTTGTTGTTGCTGCTACTGGTGCGGCTGCTACTACTACTACTGCTACTGCTGGTACTGCTATTGTTGCTGCTACAATAGTTGATGCTACTGGTGTGGCTGCTCTGTAGGCGCCGCCACTGCTGCTGCTTCTCCCGTTACAGTTGGTGCTGCTTCACCGCAGTAGCAGCCTTTTGATGCTACCGAGGCAGCCTAAGTCGCTACCATGATTTTGAATGTCGCTGCCAGGAAGGCAGTCGTGATGAGGGAAACAGCCAAAACAAATCAGCAGCATTCCGCTTCCGGTAAGGTCCTGGCAACGTGGAGGTCATGAGCTTAGGGCGTGAGCCCTAAGCTCAGGACCTCCACGTTGCCAGGACCTGTACCCTCCAGCCAACCCAGCCCGGCCCCACGCAGTTGCCTCCAATATCACAGTTGTGCATCATGTAGTGGGAAGAAAGGGTTGTGTCTCTCTAGAGCTCTGATACGAAAAGGGAATGGAGAAAGCCCCCAAAAAACGTACCCTCTCAATATGAGAGGGTACATAGCACAAAACACAACAGAATGAATGGCACTTCAAAAGCTGCAGAGACGATCAAGATACTCTTGAAAACATGGAAGTTAACTAAAGAAACAACAGACAAGTGTTTACATCTAGTCTCACCCACGTGCGTACAACTAGGTGCGTAAGCCTAACCAACCAGTCAGAAAACAGGATAGCCTGGCAACAAGTTCCAAAACAACAGTGATAGGGAACCCGACTGGCTTACGAGCTCATTTGTTGTCCAAATGACAGACCAAAAGAAGCGCTGGGTGAAGAAATAGAAATCCCACAGAGCTGGATCATGAACGTGGAAGGATAGTACCACTGAGAAAATGGGTCCCAGGATATGGTCACCAGGAAAACCTTGGAGAGCATGTGAGGGTGCGCCGGCTGGTGCTGACTCAGTCAAAGTAGCCGTCAAGTGTCCCGGCATACCGGCAAGCCTTGACGACGAGTCCAGAGGTCACCATGACTCAAAAACCAATAGCTCTTCCCCATTTCTATATGGTCTCTATGCCTTCCACGCCTTTTCAGTTGTCGCTACATCACCCCTATTATCTTTAGCAAATGTCGAGGCTTTGGTTTTGGGGATGTCAACATCCTCAGAGGCTTTAGAGGATGTCATCACCTTTACATTTGCATATTGCTACATGAATGGAAAGGAAACTTTTAAGTGCAGGACACTGGCATTGTGACAGGAAAGTGTGCTTCTTAATTTGCATGGTGGGTTTGTTGTTGCAATCCCACCCTTTCCGGATCATTTTTTTATAAAGAATCACAGGCTGATCATCTCCAACAAACCGGACTGGTCAACATCAGCATACATTGCCGGAAGTGGACAATGCCCCCTCCCTTTCAGCCAAAGGGGGTGACATAACCGCCGGTGTGTAAGTGGTGGCGCCAGCACCACACAGACAATTTGGCAA
>SZWC01008069.1:23774-116305 GCA_023375785.1 Penium margaritaceum
CCTCTCCCTCTTCCTCTCCCTCTCCCTCTCCCTCTCCCTCTCCCTCTCTTTCTCCCTCTTTCTCTCCCTCTCCCTGCTGTGTACTTGATGCTATGGGTGACAGGCCTGACGAACGACCTGTGGTGGTGGCCATGACAGCGCGGACTGACAGAGGGATGCAAGAAGCATGTCTAGGGTGTGGCATGGATGCAGTTTTGTTCAAACCCTTCACTCTCGTCGACTTAGGTAGGGCAATGTGCGAGGCCGTGAGTGCTGCAGACTGACCATTGGTGCACCAATTGCCTCCAAGAGCTGTTGTGAGCCCTTGTACAGGTCAACAAAGTAATGTTGGTTGCTCTCCATTCTCCTTTGAAGTAATGTTTTTGCAAAATCCCACCAATTCAAGGACAATAACTATGTGAGGGGGTAAGGGACAACGACATGGATGAAGGTCATGATCTCGAGAGGAAAAGACATAAGTGATACATCGCAAATCAAGTTCAAGAGCATTTGTGAGCATCTGAGAGCACTTTGTCGTCTCTTGTAAAAACCAACGAATAAAACAAGAATGGTTGCGAACAAGCCCTGATGGCCCTGGTGGTGTTGATAGCTGGTCAACAAGTCCTGCACCAGAAATGATGGCCAAATACATCGCAAACTAGCTCTATTGTTATTTGACATTGTCTTTGGCATGATGAATAGCGAACATTCATGTAGTTGATGTTGTGGGTATTCTTCTTGTTGTTAGATGTACCGAGTGAGAGTGTTCATCTACATCGACTATGATGGTGCAACTCGCAAGTTAGCAACCTTCTTGATGAGACAAAACCACAAGAAAAAATAGAAAGAATTTTCCCTTTTTTTACTCATTTTCTCTCTTTAGTTGATACACAAGCCAAAACAAAAACAAAAACAAAAACAAAAAACAAAACAAAAAAAGGGCACGTGTTGCACGCAAAGCGTACATAGGGTTACATAGTAACTGTGCAAAAGTATTCAGATTAGCACCTCTTAAGAGGCTAAATAATTGCCCGCAATCCGGACCACATCATGGAAGGTTTGCCATGAGACTTTACCTCGTCCGTGGAAGCAAAATTTGGTTGTAAATGGATTGCCAAACTGTCACCCGCATTCATTCAAACTTTTTTTTCTTTTTTGCCCATGTGTGCTCTTAAACATTGTGTATGGTTTGGGCGAACTTTTCCTATATTACCTCAAGCTACCGCAGTATCTTTTACATTCGGCTATTTTTTATAACTGAATTAAGTGACAGTTAAATTCGACTATAATTTTTAGCCCTAGAATTTCGGACCTGTTTGTCCAAAGGTCTCTGGTATCTTTTTAGTCTTATCTTGGTCAAACTTAGCATTCATGTCCTTGGTCTGTCCCTACGACTTCGCTTGTTGAGTCTTCAACTTTCGAATGTCCAGGGTGAAGTCCCGCGTCATGGCTCGCTTTGTAGGTAGACCCTGCTCGCAATCCCCCGTGGACTGCACGTCCACGTAGAGTCCACGAGGGATTGCGAGCGAAATCTGGAAATTTTATGTTCCGCTCGCACTCCCTAGGAGACTTCGCACGGAACGTGAAACGGGGGAGTGACCATATACCCACAGAATTCCCGATATCTACCGCGGTGTCCAGATGTCGCACAATAACCACGCCATATCCAAAGACCGGAACTTTAATGACGCGATGTCCACCGCACTGGCCATTATCCACGACACACACGAGCCGTTTCATATGTGAACGCCATATCCATCGGGTTCAACTTTACTACGCTGTATCCATTTTCGCGGAAATGGCAAGTCGGCCCATGACGAACGGGGGAGTGACCATACACCCACATAATTCCCGATATCTACCGCGGTGTCCAGATGTCGCACAATAACCACGCCATATCCAAAGACCGGAACTTTAATGACACGATGTCCACCGCACTGGCCATTATCCACGACACACACGAGCCGTTTCATATGTGAACGCCATATCCATCGGGTTTTAACTTTACTACGCTATATCCATTTTTACGGAAATGGCAAGTCGGCCCATGACGAATGCTCCCCAGTTGGCCGAGCGCGTACTGTGTGCGATTTTTCGTCATCCGCGTATTCGCCTGACAGACTGTCGTGCTGTCGTTTTCTAACGAAGAATGCATGAATGTAGCGTTCGAGGTGATTGGACGTTGACATCGCCGCAATACAGCGACGGCCACGGCATCGTGCGGTGCAAGCATGATGACGTGTCCAATAAGCTATGGTCTGTGCTGGTTACGTATTCGAACTCGGGCTACATGTTACGAGCATCATAGCACGACAGTATGAGCATTGTGGGCGCACGAATAATACCGCCTACAATCGTACCCAGGTTCCGCTTGTTACATTATGGTATTATTCGATTATTGTGCCCAGGCACGACAGTATGTTACATTATTGTAACCAGGCACGACAGTATGCTCGAATCATAGCACGAGAGTTCGAGCATTCTACAGTTACGAATAATACCACCTGAATTCATACCCAGGTACCGCTAGTTTGATGATTACGCTTCTCCGCCGAATGTAATATCTGTATTGACACACATTAAGAGTAAAGTATGTCATTGATGAATACCTTGTTAGAAATGGCAAAGAGGGACACATGTACACCTCTACTACATTACTCCCAATTATTCAAAGGGCAAAGAAGAATATATTTGGAAAAGGAACATTGCAGTGGGAACATGAAACAAAAGTTAATCTTGCATTTTCTGAAATGTCCTCATGGACGTCCACTAACTATCCAGTCCCTAACTGGGGGTGGAAGGGAATACAACCAACTTATTATGTCGCAAACTGCACACAACTGGCCTGGCTGGCAGCAGTCTTCTGCTTCCTCATTGTCGAAGTCTTCAGCACAGTCCTCGTACTCCGCGTTGCTGTCAACATCATAAAAAGTGTCATTGCCCTCCTCGTTCTCTTGTGCTTCACCATTTGAAGCAGTTGAAGAGTCTTCTTGTGATGGACATGTGCAGTAGTACACTTTGGTCACTTGTGTACGTCCCACACTGGGCCGCAACTTGAAGAATACATAGGTGGTGCACACTCCAGCCAGAAAGGACAGGACTACTGGCTGTCCCATTGTGCAGTCACCATGTTCCATAGTCACTTATGCTCAGCCTTGCAGCCAAGTGTTGAACAGAGGGCACCAACTTAAACAAATAACATGGAAAGAAGAGAATGAATGATCGTGGTTTCTTCTTCAAATACTTGTCACACTGCATACATGGATATAGCTTCAATTTTTATGCGAGAAAGTGCACAACATATCCAGCAGACATGGACATGGTGTAATCTTTTCTTCCAACTTTAACGCACACATGTCCAACAGTGATGCAAATGAGGACACCAACTGGGGCTTCTCCCTGTATTGGGCCACACTGAGCCTGACCCACCCCACCATGACTACATCCTCTGGAAAACAACACTACAGAAGAAGGGGCTGCCCCACGTGTTGGGCCACTTCATGCCTGACCCGCCCCTCCATGTCTTCCAGTACTTGCAGCTCGTCTTCCCATGCTTCGGCCGCACGACATAGCTGCTTGCTTGCTGAAAACAGTGTTGGAAGTTCTGTCACCTGCAAGCACAATTGGTACAACATTAGCATTAGGTGCAAAAAACAAATAGACACACTATGTAGGAAAAGAACAATGGTCACAGAATAACACGACTTACATGTACATGTCGTCCTCCACGTCGTCGGGTTCGTCGTCCCACTGGTCTTCCACATGACAGGCATCCTGCACGGCTGCTGCCTGTTGGTACATCTCCTCTCGACGCTCCCACTCATGTTGGTCCCTTAGGTTCTCGTACCTGTCCTCGTCCTCTTCCTCCTCGTCTGAGTCCTCCACAATGTACCTCTCGGGGTCGTAGACCTCCTCTTCACCAGAGTCGTAGGTGTTTTCGTTCACTGGATCATACTGTGGGCCTGCACCTGCACCACTTGCTGCTACAGCACCTCCCACTGTGTGTGCACTTGCCGCTGCACCTTCGCGTCCACCTGTGGCACCAGCCTGCCCAAGTGTTGTACCAGCTACAGCCGCTACTGCACCTGTTGCAGTGTTTACCCCGCCAAGGCCTGGTCCTTGCGTGTGTGCAGTGACGGCTGCACCCCTACGCTCTCCCGCTCGTAGAGCTGCCCAGCCGGTCAAAATGGCCCCCGGCTCTCTGTCCTCAGCTCCTCCCACTGTCCCACTGACTCCAGTGTCCGTAGCACCTCCCACTGTTCCACTGACTCGTAGAGCTACCCAGCCGGTCACTGGGTTGGCTCCAGTGTCTCTGGTAGCCCCTGCTTCACCAGTAGGCACGCCGGGAAAGCGTCCGGCTGCTGTTTCCGCTGCGATGGCCCCATCGGTGCGTTCTATTCAACGCAACAGGGCGTTTGCTGCTGCTCCTGCCGCACTACTCACTACAGGAGGGTTAGTGCACTTCTTTTTCGTGTGCCTTTTCACACCACACTGGGGGCATATGTAATACTTCTTGCGCCGGTCTTCCCGCTCCCACCTTGCACTCTTCGGACGACCTGGTCCACGCTTTGGACCCGGCTGCGTCCACTGCTTGTCTTCTGGGTGTTTGAGGTGGATGGGGTTCACCCCTGGCATGGGATGGTTGTACGTTCTTCGATACGCCATGCGTGTGTGATGCACGTCCACCAGCGCTTCTAGATTCTCCCCCCTGCGAATCATAAACGCACACGCATGCACGCACGGTTGCCCCCACTCTTTCCACGCACCACATGTGCACGTCTTATCTTGCATGTTCACCCGCCGCAGACGATTGCTCGGCCCTATCACCGTAGCCGAGTGCGGGCCCTCTTCCTCCACGTCGTAGTCCGCGCTGCTGACGGACGCATTCAGCATGCGCTTCTCTGGTGTTGGTGCAAACTGGCTCCTCACAGACTTGCTCAGCTTCCGGCGGTCTGCAATTAGCCGCTGCACCTAAGTGTACAATGCCACAAAACAATAGAAGGGAAAGAGTTTGCGGACCTCAACGATTCTGGCGTTCAACGATTCTGTGGCATTGGACGTGCTGTGCCCGCCTCGTCCAATGGGGCTGTACAACCTGCTCCAATGCTCCCGCGGGATCCCGCCTTCCCCGTTGGCACCCAACAGCATGACTGCCGCGCGTGTAGACACCCAGCGTAGCTGCTCCTCGCACCTCTGCCACTCCGCCTTTGTCAACGCATGCGCCAACCTCCAGAACCAATACCCCGCCTGCTTGCCATGCTTCTGTCGCACGTTCTCCCATAGATGGTACGCACAGTAGCTGTGCTGGGCTCCAGGCAGCTTCTCAGCCACCGCGTTCAGCAGACCCTTGTCCCGGTCGCTTATGACGACTGTGCCTTCCTGCGTAGCAGTAGGGTAAGCCAGAAAGAAGTGGAAGCAAAACCACTTCCAGTTGTCATCATTTTCCCCGCTCACCATCGCCCATGCCATCGGCACCACGTTGTCGTTTGCATCGAAAAATTGGCAGATGAGTAAAACCTGCTTATGGCCGTTTTTCATGTGCGTCCCGTCCATGGTTAGAAGCCTGCGGCAGTGTTGGAAACCAAGGACAGTTGCACCAGGAGCAACAAATACCCTATGGAATACCCCGTCCTCGTTGGCCTCCGCGACCGCGTGGGTTTTGTGATCCACACGCATGAGCTGTAGTAACAAAACAACACATGCAACAGTTAGACCGACAGTGGGATTGAGCCCAAAGCACTGCATGAAAATTGGTACAAAACAAGCAGCAATATGTACCTCCTCGCAGTAAACAGGAAACGGGGACCATGCCTTGTCCTTGGGGCCCATTATTCGCTCCTGAGTCTTGGAGCGGGCGCGGTAGAGGGTGTTCTTGTCCACCTCCTTCCATGTGCTTTTCCTAACGACGGCCTCCAGTGTCTTCACATTGGCCGTGGGGTTGCGCTTTAACGTGGACGCAATCTGCCGACTCACCCATCGCACGGTTTTGGCAGGGTCACCACGGCCTATGCCAGGCACACACTGATGGTCGTCAATGAACTGGCTAACGACAACGTTGCCGTGCTTTGCGTCCACATTCGCCTTGAGCAACCACGGACAATTCTTGTCCTTCCACTGTCCACAACGTGCCTCAAAACGAGTCTTCTCACTCCGAAGCGACCGCACGGTCATGCGGTTGGCTATGGCGTAGTCGTCAACTGCGGCCCGTGCTTCTTCCATTATGGGAAACACCATGCCGGGCGGGAACTTATCTGTTGTCTTGCGCCTTTTGGGGGTCGCATCATCCCGCTCATCATCCGAGGACCCTGCACGCCTAAACACACATGAAAAGAAGGGTCAGTAAAAAACAACGCGACAGTCAACCAAGTTCTTGTCCTATACAACCATCCGCCATGCATTACCATGGCCATGGGCCCCACGACCGAGACGTAGCATGATGTTTGCAACCTGTTCAGGGGAGATAAATTGTACAGCTGCTTGTTGTTCACGCTCCAATTCCTCGTCATAAACTTGGACTTGGGACGGAGACGCTTGTCCTGCCTGCTTGTGCACCGTTGAAGCGGTGTCTCGTGCTGGTGTGACCGGAGGTGGGCCATGGGAGCGACGTCTACGGTTCTGTGCCCAGCTGAGTTGTGCCGCCATGTTCGAAGTGGATATGCGGTAGACAATTCCATGAATAAATTCACGATATGCCCATTCTCACCGGGTGCATAAGCGTCCGCCATATGTGCGGTCCCTCAGCCGCTGTCGAGAGCTTCGACGGCGCAAACAGGCTACTCTCATTCACTCCACAACACTGACAACACTGAGAGCTCACGAGTGGGTGCAACCAACGGTGGCAAAGCTCTGAACAATAGACAACATGAGTCGTGCCAAATTGCGCACGTGGCACGAGGCACTTCTCGTTGTCAGGACAGTACAGTCCTCGAAGACCACGACACCTCGACGGCATGCACTTCGATGTATCAACGTCGAAGCATGCGCCTGGACGACGCGGGCATTGGTCAACATATGTCCAACCTGCCAGCGAGGCTTCTGCCAGACTGGCACGACATCTTATGTCAACTCCCGCAATGAAAGGTTGTGTTCGTCAAAGAGGGTCGTACAAAAACAAGGATGAATAGTCCGTTCGGGTGTCTCTATGCCAATACAGTAACCCCCAATTTACGTCGGCAATAACTCTGGGGACATCAAAGTGTATTTGAACAGACGGGACGTCATTGGTCGATGACGTACATAAAGCACCATAACCAAAGTCACTTGTAGACGTCAACGACATGAATAGTCGGAGGTGACGACCGTCAACGACGTAATCCTATAATACGAACACAAAATGTCATTTCAAATCCCAGAAAAATGACGCCATACCCATACCGATGAAAAGTTGACATTATGCCGGATACATCGATGATATTCTAACATGCACGGATATCGTGGATGTAATCGTCAGCGCCGTGGATATGACGTTCTTATAATTTAAGTGAATGGACATGGCATGGTTATTATTTAACTCGTGGATATGGTAGGCTTATGTTCACGCTTGCGCGGATATATGAGACATTTCGCCCAACGTGAAATGCTATTTATAGAAATGGCTTTTTTGTAATTTTGAGAGTGATTCGTCCAAGACATCATGAATCATTTAAGTGCTTGAATGGACGAGGCAAAATAATTGTTTTAGTAGAACGTAAGAGACATTACGGTAAGCTAGATTTATTCCAGCTTGTGTGCATGTAAACACTTACAAAACAACCGAAAATTGAAGGATAAATTGACCTTGGGGCTCGGATTCTTGCTTTGTCCCAACGCAAGCACCCGCATAGCCCGATCCATCAGTGCCCTAGCCCGTGTTCGGGCGGCGGTCAACAAGAGGGCCCGCAAGCTGCCGGCGCAGTTCGAGATAGCTGGGGTGTTACTGGGCTGGCTGTCGTGGATGACTGTTTATAGGCATAAAACGCCCAAAACGCATCCAAAATTTCGTGAGATCCTAAACCGTGCGCTATGGAAGGACAACATGATAGGAACCTGTTCAATTGACACGTTTTGTTTTTTCAACTATGGTACATTAAGAAAAAGATCGATGTGGTTTGCCAGATTGTTCGCTACCCACCGAGAGTCATGTGCGAATGTTGGCCACTGATGTTGCATGATTGAGCCTGAGACTGCTAGTACGTAGCCGGCGGGTCCTCACGTTGTCGAGATTGGGCGACCGGGCCCTGTGGTTGGTCAGATCGGCCGGCGGAGCCAAAGGGTTGTTCAGATATCGAAACGGGTCCCCATATCCAACCGCACAAGCAACCAGGGCTCCGAGGTCGAAGTGCCCATTCAACAAATGCGCTTGAGAATACAATTTTATGTATAAAACTTCACCAACATATTGAAGAACCTAAAACGGCATGTCTTCTCGTTTTTTCATGAATTTGGTTTTATATCATGATAAAATTATTTTAATGAGATTGATTTGCTCTTCTATCTTGAACATGCTAATTTCACACATCTATGATGAAGTTCACAAAAAAGAGTATCTCTGACAAATTTGGATGAATTTTGAATGTTTCATTATGTTTTGAAAAATAAGATGACGTAACAAGAGGTAGAATTTAATCTAACTTCTTTATGACGGTGGTTGAATTTCATTTGACCCTGTTTGCAACCGGGTTCACGAGTCACAAGAGTTTGTCATGACGACCACTTACATGAAACAGGACAGGGCAAGGCCAAGGTTGGACCCAACCCAACGTACAGTCCTTACCCTTTTTCTCTGGCGTCGGACTGGTGATTCCGTACTATCCGGGGTCTGTCCGGACATCTAGGTCGATGTCCATGGTGTTTTTCTTCTAGACCGACCTAAGCAGGGCGTCCGCGGACGTGGAGGGGAATACAACCCTGCAAAGTCTTGCACCCTGATTGGTGGATATGTCAGAAAAATGACTGATCCAACAATCACGATTTTCTTACGGCACAAACACACAAAAGTAAGAAAACAAAGGGTTACTATGTAACCCGAAAAACAACGTCCAGTGGTAGGTGTTGTTGCAATTGCTGTTGTTACATCTTGCTGATTCGTTACTATCAAATTTGATTCTACTAGCATTATTGCTCTTACCACTAGTCTTGGTGGTAATGATGAAATGGCCAAGGTTCTACATATTTAAGGAGCATTGCGGAATTCGGTGAAGGTCCATTCAGTGAGAGTGCCACGAGGATAGCTAGCAAAAATCAAATATTCGATGACGACAGCCAAGCTTCAATTTACCATGGTCCCTTTAATCTTGCTTTGATGTCAGTTCTTGGTGAAACCAATTTGAAGGTTGAAGAGGAATTAAGAGCAATTCTATGAAAAATAGAACCTAATGTGAACAATGATCTTAAGGAGCACTGAAAGGTTAATGCATCAATTCAGGAGGCCACTCTCATCAGACTCTTGCCTGGGGTCTTGTTTCTACGTTTGGGGTTGGAGTCTCACATACCATCTTGCCATAGGAGTCTTTGGCACATTCTGATTAAATTTACAAAATGAAGTGTGTTCGCTTGTAATGTTAACGTACAAATACACGCCTAGGGTATGTATTACACACAAGACAAAGCAAAAACATTTGTAAATGACTCCCTATTCTCATGAAGCCATTTAACGTCTCAAATGCAAATAGCCGTTGTTAACATCCTTTTTTGGCATCATGGGATTGGCACAAACAAGGGAATTTGTGTCGCCACGAAGTGGAATCCATGCAAAGCCTCAATGTCTACATGATACTTACGAAAGGTCACCTTCAGGTTGGTCGACAATTTAACCGGCTCCGTGCCCCTCCATCTACTTCTACAGCAATCCTACTCCCCCGCATCATGGCTGAGACTCCTCTCAAGTTTGGCATTACAACCTTCTTCCATCCGGTGACTCCAAAGGTGTACAAGCAACAGCTTGTACAGTAGGGTGCATATAGGACAAGAACCACCATGTCTGCCCCAAGCCCACCAAGTGCCATGCCGACAGGAATGTCAATGTATCCAAAGTGCATGCTTTTGCATGGGAATTCATGCCACCACCATCCCATCTTGCCACAGAGGCACATGGCAATGAAGAGTATTACTTTGGTGATGATGTAAAGGACATGGAGAAGGACATCAATGACATGAGCAACAATGATTGTGCAAACGAACCCCCGATAGCATCCATAATTCCGAGCAGGTGATAGTACCATGACTAGTTCGTGGAAGTGCATACATGCACCATTCACGTTGCAGTCGTGGATGTGAAGCATGCCACTATGACGAGCTTGCCGGTGCTGTTATCCGCAACTTTGATGTAGGAAGGGTTATCTCACTGCAGCTATAGTTGCACGGCAAGGATGGGATGTACCTGAGAGAGGAGTCCAAATGATAAAGATCTTAAGAACGTCCATGTTCTAACCACATGGCCTTCATCAGCACTCAATGAACAATAACGGGACGGTCATGTACAGCATTGTGCGAGAGTAGAGACACGTCAAGAGAGAAGAGCTAGTGTGGTAGTTGTCCTATGGGTACCCATCTGACTTAATTTTGAAGCCTGATAAACACGAGATACGACCTCATTTCTTTGGGTAGTATTCAGGCCACGACAACACGAGAGTTGAACACGATCAAATTAAAGTGTCGAAGGCGAGTAGAAAAATGCTTAATACGTAAGCCCAAGTGAAGACTTTCTTAACAGGGATCAAAAAATGTTTTCATCACGATGGTCGGACCTTTGGATGGAGAAGTGATGATAGATGATGATTGTTTGAGGGCTTGAATTTCCTTTGCCCTTGGAGAGCTTTGCACCTGTGAGATAAGAGAAAGAAAGAAATCACTCAAGGTAGCCACGTGCTCGTAGCCGAGTCCAAAAGAGACGCTTGATCTCTGAAACATCAACGGATGATGTAGCTCGAAGAAGATAGTGACGAAGCTCTAGGAGGATGACAACTCTTAAGCAGCTCCTGGTGTGGTAGTTGTTAAAAGTAAGGTACAAGTACCTGTTCATCAGTTTTTTATATGCGGCCATGTTAAGAATCAATGAAACTTCAGCCTTTTACCTTAGAAGGTCTGCAGGTCCAAAAATTCAACCGTTGAGGATGATTCCTTCCAGGTTAACTTGATGTTGGGATCCCGACAGTGAAAGATATTGAGATAAGATTCTAGGCCCTCTTGACTCCTAGACCAAAGATTAGAATTATCATCAATGTATCATCAGTGCATCAAAGGCACGAAGCTAGTGAGCTGGAAATGTTTTTGGTCAAGACAATTCATGAATATGATGGAAAAGGAGGAGCAACTGGTGTGTCCATTGCCGTGCCCTTTACCTGATGATAAGTTGTTCCGCAAAACTCAACGTACGAGTTGTGGAGAACACATGAGAGGAGTTGCATGACAGCTAGCATACGTGGATGATGTGTTTCAAGGAGGAGTTAGTAGATGGTTTTGAGAGACTTGGAGATGGAAATCCTGGGATAGAGGGAGATGATGTTGTAGGTGGCATAGAGGACCTCTTCTTATAGAACCGTTACTTTAAGATCAAGCAAGAGGATTATGATGTCTTTGGGGTAGGAAGGTTGTTTGATGACAAGTGCACGCGAACAGTTTTGCGCACTCGAACGTGTCGAGGATCGCGTCGTTGCTACGTCAGAGTGGGCGAACAAGTTAACTGCACTCGATAACTTCAATCGTCAAGGGGATTTCATAGGCAAGCCTCGAGTAGAGAGGGGGATGCATAGGACCACGGGCGAATTGAACTATGAGGTGGGAAAACGAGGACGTCATGGGAGAATCAACACCTAAACTATTTGAAATCTTGGAATTAGCCGACAACATGGTGAATTAAAGAATCAGATGATTTTTTTAAAAACCTGAACAAATACAAGGATCGCTACGATAACTGGAACGAATTCTCGCATGCGATGCTTGCACAATTTGGATGACTGAACAAAATGTCTGACACACGTTACAAGCTCTAGCGTCTCCGTTAACAGTCTAACGTGGCAAAGTACACGGTGGCGGAGATTCCACAAGATTATCACTAGTGTAAACATTGCCCCCGATGAACTCTGTTTCGACTACAACAACATCCTCAAGCGAGATATCTGACGAGCGATCGACATCTTCGGCATCCAAAACAACTTTCCGTAGATGATCGCAATAGCCAAAAGGATTGACAACACCGACTACAATGCTCGGATCCAAGTATCCTACGGCTAGTGACCTTCTAACCACAATCATTGTGGAAACGGAAAAAGCGAGTGGGGGGAATCCTCGACACCAATGGAAGTGGACACCATCAACCAGAGAGAAATGTGCACCTGCTAACACTGTAGAGAAGTTGTGCACATCGCTCGCAACTGTTGGAGCAAGCAGCAGGCCAAACAGGGGGGAAGCCACAGAAAAATGAGTAGTAAAAGTGTTAAGGGCAGGAGTGAAAGGCGCAACTCTTCTTTGTGCAGAGTGATGTGCGCCAAATGATCACCCATCTAAACGGCCCACAACGCCGCAGATGGGTTCTAGGATTGTAGAGTTCGACAAGGGGTACGAGGACGACCCACCGACAATACTACTAAAAGTCCACCCTTGAAGATGCAAGAGTCGCATAACGCTTCCAGCACTATTCGATAGAGGAACTTCTCACTGTTTAGTAAGAAACGACATGGTTTGCAAACTAGGTTTGTAGACCAAATCAGGGATGTTTGAAGGAAAAACCATCGATGGGAGATTGCATATACAAAGACTCCGAGAATCACTACGACTAAAGGTCGGAGATCTACGAGATCCAACGGTGTGGGGGTCTTGTCCAATGAGTGATCACAAAATCATTCTCGGAAGAGATTTCTTTTACCAACACAATCCACAAGTTGATTGGAACAGCGGTGATGTCTACATGGAAATCGATGGCGCCAAACGACAAATTCCGCATGTGGGACAGAAGACGCTAGTGGAGGTGCAGGGAGCAGAGGAAGCTGTAGTACCCAAAAAGTGACAACATGTACATCCCATACTGCTCACCATGGCCACATAATACATACTACGGGAAGCTCGTGCGCTACTCACACATCTCGAGCTAGTGGAGGGAGCTGAGGTGGCAATAGCTAATTCATAACTCTCATTCGCCTCATCATCCTCATCGGCATCAGCAAAGTCTGCGATGGTACACAAAGAGTTCGTATTACTCGTCCAATATCTTGCGAGCGTCTTCTCCTAAGAACTCCCAAGAACCCTACCACCTCAACCAGACATCGACCATCGCATCGAGAAAAAGCCAGACATTCAAGGGGCCAGTCGGATGAGCAATCACGAGCTGACCGAGCTAAAAAAGCAACTCGACAAAATGCTTTATGAGGGGTTCATCAGCCCATCCACTTCACCATACGTCGCACCAATACTGCTAGTGAAAGAGAAAACCAGCGGCATGTAAATGTGCATTGACTACCAGGCGTTGAATGACACTACCATCAACATCTGCTACCCTCTTCCTTGAGCAGACGAACTTCCCAATCAACTCACTACGGGCATTTCAAGTTCACAACAATGCCGGTCAGACATACCAATGCCCCAGTGACGTTCACGACGGCAATGAACAACATCTTCCACCCGTACCTCGACGATTTTGTACTGGTGTACCCCGATGACATCTTGGTGAACATCCCCACCCCGGAGGAGCATGATGGAATTCTACGAAAAGTTCTTAGTGTTTTACGAAGAGAGAATTTTTTGAAAAACTCTCGAAGTGTGACTCCGGTTGCCGTTCAATAAAGTTTTTGGATCACTTCATCAACAGCGGACAGACCACCATGGATAAAAAAAAGTGGCAACAATCGTTGATTGGTCGATACCGACCAACGGTCAAGACGTTCAAGTTTTTCTTGGCTTTCACAATTACTACGAGCGCTTCATACTGGACTATGCCCAAGTGTCAGCGCCTCTTTCCGACCTCACTCAAAAAGAAAGTGAGTGGCGGTGGGGAGACAGCGAACAAGAAGCGTTGACCGCTTTCCGAAGCGCTCTAACTTCCATGCCATCCTTATGATTAGCCGATCCAACAATCGACTACGTCATGGTTATGGACGCTTCAGATCAAGCCATCGACGCTGCAAGACCTTGTCAACATCGAGCAATCGGTTGCATACATGTTTCAAAAACTGCAAGGACCGGAACTCAAATACGCCGTACACGAGAAATAAATGCTGGTGGTCAAGCGTGCATTTAAAACATGGCAGTGTAATCTGGACTACGGCCGATGCATCGTGTGCACCGACCACCATGCGTTGAAATCTTTGAAGACGCAGCCAAACCTCAGTCGACGTCAAACCTACTTGATGGAATTTCTTGAATCAGGGTTCGACTACGACATTGAGTACTGGCAATGTAAAGTTAACCCAACAGATACACTCAGCTGCTGACCAGTTTTAGTAGTTGACGCAGCGATGCTAAAGCAATAGTAAGATCCGTATCTCAAGCGACCTTTCACACAAGACTACGACCAGCATGGCAAATACGACAAAGCAAAATTTTGGTACAACTCACCCTATTGACGACGACGATTCATTCGCCACTTGGTCGTTCCCCTGAACGACGAATTTCGCCGTGTATTACTCAAAGGATGCCACAATACCGGCCCAGTAGACACTTTGGAGAAGACAAGCCGCTGAAAAACCTAGCAAGAAATCATTGGTGGGACAAGATGCAATCCGTCGTGGCCAATTTTTGCAAGTCTTGCACACATGTCAGCGACAAAAATTCCGTCGCACACGGCCACCCGGACTTTTACAGCCACGACCTATTCCGGCGGAACCGTGGGTTGACATCTCCATGGCCTTCATGGGATTACCGGTCACACCCAAAGGATATGATGCAATCATCGTAGTCGTTGACAGGTTTTCCAAAATGTCCCATTTCATCCCGACTATAACCACCGTCACCGCCATGGAACAACATGGTTGTTTTTAAACAATATCGTGCGGCTACACGGCGTACCAAGAACAAGCACGAGTGAAGGTCAAATTACAAGCCGTTTTTGACACGAACTAATGACTCAATACGAAAGCATAATTCAGCTTTCAACGGCATTTCATCCTCTAACCGACGGCCAAAGAGAGCGAACCGATCAAACGCTCAAATAACTTCTCCAAACACCATGCGAACCCCATGGGACAAAAACTTCCAACCGTTGAAATTGTATGTAGTTCGGCGATCTCTCTCTCAACGGGTAAAAGTCCTTCTAAAGTGGTGTGTGGCAAACTTCCCGCCACACCAGCCGGACTACACAACGGAAGTAACAATCTCACGGTTGAAGTTCAACTCCAAGACTTCCCCACCATCAGGGAGGAAACACAGTAGACACTCGCGAGGACACAAGGAGCGATGTAGTGAGCAGCTGACCAACATCGCAGCGACGACGTTTTTGTCGTCGGCGACAAAGTCCTCAGCTCGGCCAACATCAAACTCCGCATAGCTGACTGTTCGAAGTTGAAACCTTGATGGTTCGGACCGTTTGAGATCGAGGGTGTACAAACACCCGTGGTTGCGCAACTCCAGTTTCCCGGCACTATGCAAGTTCATCTAGTGTTCCGTTTCAGCCGACTCAAGCATTACCGAGACCTCGGAGGGAAATTCCCAGGCGTGGATTACCCTCCCCCTCATTTTCAAGTGGACGAGGACACAGAATACGTCATTGAGGACATCCTTGACCTTCCACGACGTGGCAAAAAATACAGAGTATATTGTCTAGTGGCACGGCTACAACGCCGAACATAATAGTTAGGAACCTTACGACAACCTCCGAGATGTCGATCACCTCATCAACGGCTATTACCATTGTCACCGGGCCACATCTCTATGTGCGCTGGGATGGCGCGACAAAAAGGGGGGGGGGGGGGGGGTGGAATTGTTACGTACAGGATGTATGTGTGTACAGCCCACTGTGCGTCGAGACCCGGATTTTCACTACGACGGCGGAGGGCAATTCAGCCAACTGCCCTTGCCCTCCGGTGAAATTTCCTAAAATTTGTAACAATGTCGGCCACTCTTGCGAATGTACGAGAAAATTGTCACGAAATTTTAGTTGAATTCTCAAAGCATAAAGAAATATCAGGATTTATAAAGATGCATGTCGCATCTTCATGGTTGATCCTCGAAGCCCACGGATACCTTGACGAACGTCTCAAATCATACCTCTCACGATGCGACTCCACTTGCGTTGCTCGACAATCAACCCAACGACCCTGAATGTGCCTCATTCATAAATAAACATCTGAATATGTGTTGGATCATTTGATACTTGTCATAAAAGTACAATTACGGCTAATTATATCGACATCTGAAAGTTTTCCAAGTAAACCTGTAGTTTATTACTTGGAAAGTTTTCCAAGTAACAAATTACTCAAGTTTTCCAAGTGAAAAAAAATTATATGTGTTGGATCTTCTATCAGCTCACCTTGGAAGTTCCATGCAGCATAAAATGTTTATGTTAGAGCTTATATCACTTTGTAAGGGCGGGCTTCATCTCAGGCTGGTTTCGGTTTCGAGGTAATTCTCCTGCCTCAGTCAATCACGCCCAAAAAAAGAGTCGCATGATGAGTTGGTTCATCATTTCATGAAAGGCGTTGTTGATTCGTTGTGTGAAAAGTGCGTCGTCACGATGGTCCTTGCGTCATCGATACCCTTTCGCTGGACACTATACTTGACCAGGCGGCTCTTTAGGCGAGGTTTCTTTTCCCATGTTCGTGCGCAGGTTTCACGGAAACGTGGGCTACCACCGTTGAAACCCTGATTGTTAACTTGGACGAATGTGGATGCTCAATTTTGATTACTTGAAGTCTCTCAAACATCTTGTCACTTGATGATTCATTCGACTGAAAAGCACGACACATCTCCGAAGAAATTCGCCACATTTTGCCCCACGAAGCTGTGCGCGGAACAAAAAGGCGCGATGGGGTACAAAGGCGGTGGTTCCTTGCCAGTGAAGTCCTAATCCGCGTCAGCGAACAGCGACCAAGCGTAGATGCACGTCTTTTAACTTTCAGGACTTAAAGCGCGTCAGCAATCCGCCGCACCGCAGTCTCGCGAACCAGGTGACGTATTAGGGTACTTCAGAAGGGAAACTCAAGTGGACTCTTGACCGAGGACTGTTGAGGATAGGACAAACGTGCGCTAGGGAGAGAGGACAAGCCTTTACTGTCTGTACAGTTGTCCTTTTTGTCCGAATAGGCGTTTTTCTTCAGGAGAAAGAATCAGCGCTCAAGGACAAAACACCAAAATGAGTGCAACAATTCACACAGCCGGAGCTGAGAACGACTTGATCCGGTTTTCTTTTTGTTAACCACTGGTTGCACGTTTCTAAGGTGGGAAACGAAGGGAGCGGTCACTTCAGGAAGGAAATCACCTGGTAATGAAACCTGGCTTCATTTATAAGCGTTTAAATTTAAAGTGAAGATGGAAAGAACAATTTTATGAATGAATAATCGTTTACATTGAAATATTTCATTACTTGTGAAATGATTTTGCTAAAAACCTATGGAGACATTTCAACACTATTTTAATCATTATATTATCCAAGTTTTTGATAAATATTCTAGTTTTGAACTATTCATATGTTATATAACGAATATTAAATGGAGAATGAATGAAAAAGTGTTGTCCATTTTACCTTTGTCATAAACACATACAACATTGACATTCTTATGACATTGCTCCATATCCTCTACTAGGAAACTCACAACAAAACTAGTATAAAAAAATAAATCTACATGCCTAATCGTACAATTTCATATGAGAAGGAAAGTAGAAACTAATNTTTGTGTGATTCATGGCGTAGTAGGTAGGTGTCGACTCACTTAATGAAATGCCCGAGTTCGAAACTTTTGAAGTCCTTTACAGCGTTTTTCTTTTCCCCTAACGTATGCGAACTCGTCATGATTCGTTATTATTGCGTAAGTCCTTTCGTGGACGATTCTCGGCGACGGTTACTTTTGGTCCGTGTCAACATTAGTTGGCAGGTGTATCCTTTTCTGAACGTTCGAGTGTCGTTTAGCGCTTCATCTTTTGAGTGAAAAGTCCGCATCTACGTTCGCTCGGACTTAGCCGCTGGCTCTGTGCACGGACCGGCGGTGCGGCGGATTGCTGACGCGCTTTAAGTCCTGAAAGTTAAAGACGTGCATCTACGCTTGGTCGCTGTTCGCTGACGCGGATTAGGACTTCGCTGGTTCCTTGCTGGTACCTTGCGTCCTTCCACCGGGAGCACGTGTTGCCAGCCACGAGACTGACACGCATCGCACGTCGTGCTTTCATCGCACGATCTGTCACGGAGAACGGGAAAATAGCGTGCCCTTGCACTGCCCGTGAAGCGCTGCGACATTCAACAAGTTCATTGTCCATCACCCCGTTAATTTCCAGTACCCTCACGAGCTACCTGAGTTTTCCCTCGAAATTGTTGTAAAGAAATAGTTTCTGACAAGCCCTCTGTAACACCCGGCACTCTGGATTTTATTTAGGTTCGGGCTCCTCCCAGGCCCCGCGGTATCGGGATCTGGGAGGTTCGTTGTCAACGAAAGCGGAGTTTAGTCTCCAAATGTATTCGCACTTGCCAAACGATCTTTTGCTGCTATCGAAATGGACCTGATGTTTGACGAGAGTTATGCTAGTCTACGGTCGGTGGTTGACTTTTCGAAGTCGGGTTTGCGATTCATGACACGTCAATGGTTAGTGAAGTTCACCGTCTGGCCATGTGCCCACCGGATTCCCGACACGCCCCCGTCTGAATCACCGTCGATAGACAATTTGGTCTCTCCAAATTCACTTCTAAAACAATACTCCCACACATACTTCTAGATCTAAAAAATTAACTATACCCACGGAGTTCCGATGTCAATGGACAAGTTGAATCTTTTCCAAAGACTGACTTTCCAACAGCTCCGGTAACAATCTTCACTGGACTGATGCTCGACGCCGCCTGCAACATGGAACTCTCATGTAGGCTGCCGATTGGCCAGACGTCGATCGAGGGCCTTCGGGAACATCTGTGGAACATCGACGGTGGGCTACATAAAAATGGTGGACCTTGAATAGAACTGAAATGTGTAAGGGGACACTAGTTTCACGATGTGTATTAGGGAGGTCTTTTTGTTTCGACAAAGGGGTTGCTGAGTGGTGGATGAACAGTGTTCGAGTCTCCGGGCATGCTAAAAGTTGTTTTCGAAGTTTTCTTATGTTTCAGTTGCGTTGGTATCTGCGTTGTTCGGTCCTCCTTTTTCGGCTTCAGTGAAGGCCCTGCAGCGGCAACAATGACTTCTGGGCCAAGGCTTTGGCCATCCAGATGGACAGCCAAGACGATGCAATTAGACTCGAACACGACAAACCCCCGTGTACAATGAGTTGCGATGCAACAACGAATGGTACCGCGATCTTGGTGCCCAACAACCATTTAGTCCCAAGTATCCCCAATTGTACTTGTTCTTGTCCTGTCACTCAAGTCCGCTTGCAAGGTCCATCTTCCTTTTTGCCTGTCTAGCTACACACACCAGTTCCCACCATGGACAAGGAGCGCGAGAACCACGTGTACATCGCCAAGCTCGCAGAGCAGGCTGAGCGTTACGATGGTACGTGTACTAACGCTTTGGAGCGCCATGTGCCGGTGTCCTACCTCGGCTACCAGCTAATTTCATGCTTTCACGCTCGCAGAAATGGTTGCCGCCATGAAGGATGTCGCCAAGCTCGATGTGGAGCTTTCAGTTGAGGAGCGCAACCTTCTTTCTGTCGGCTACAAGAACGTCATCGGAGCACGTCGGGCGTCATGGAGGATCATGTCGTCCATTGAGCAGAAGGTAATCCGAGTTCCTTCTGCACCTCCTCCGTGCCACCCTACCTTGGTTCACGGTTAACGCTGCACGAACTCTATCTGCCTGCAGGAAGAGAACAAGGGCAACGAGCAAAACGTCAAGAGGATTAAGGAGTACAGGGCCAAGATCGAGAACGAGCTCTCCGAGATCTGCCACGACATCTTGAACATCATTGACAGCAACCTTATCCCGGCTTCCAGCACCGGCGAGTCGAAGGTCTTCTACTACAAAATGTATGCGTATTGGAGTCAGTCGCAGTTTTCTTGCTCCCAGATACTCTGAATCTGACATCTCTTCTTACTCATCGTACAGGAAGGGTGATTACTACCGCTATCTTGCCGAGTTCAAGACGGGTGCTGAGAGGAAGGAGGCGGCAGAGCAATCGCTGAAGGCGTACCAAGCTGCATCTGAGGTTGCCAACGTCGACCTGGCTCCCACGCATCCGATCCGCCTAGGCCTTGCTCTGAACTTCTCCGTCTTCTACTACGAGATTCTCAACTCTCCTGAGAAGTAAGTTTCGTGGCCCATATTGTCTCAAAGCAGTTACCCCTAGAAGCAGTTCCGCTTCCATTCCTACATGCACAAATACTCACATGTGCGGTGTACGATCTGCAGGGCTTGCCAATTGGCAAAGCAAGCTTTCGACGAGGCAATCGCGGAGCTGGACACCCTAAGCGAAGAATCATACAAGGATAGTACATTGATCATGCAGCTCCTCCGCGACAACCTTACACTATGGACGTCAGACTTGCAAGACGAAGCCGGTAAGTGAGTTTCTTCATAGCGCACAATCCTTGCTGCTTCCTGCGAAGACGTACCAACCGTCATTGTCTCTTTTGCAGGTGAAGCAGAGGAGAAGAAAGATGACAAGCCCGCTGAGTGAAGCGTAGGGTAGGTTCCTGACATGTGGAATCTCCCTTGCACCCAGCCGCCAGACAGAAGGTTTGCTTGGATACCACTTGTTCATATGACTCCGCCTATCCGAATTGCGTACTCTACGTGAAGCAGATCCTTCACATTTTTGATCCAGCGTTCTTGATCCAGCTGTTTTATTCGATTGATCTATTGTCTCTTTTTGTAAGAGGAACACGCACAAATCATGCTGGACGTATTGGTTCGAGGGGACAGTTCAATCCATGGCTGAATTTACCTAGTTTGAGGGTTCTGTTTGAATGAAACCATGCATTTGGGAACGAGGAAAAGAAACCGAAGTCTCCAAATGACCGTGAGCAAAATTGCAAGAAGTTACGGAGAGGCAACATCGTTACCTATCGTAGACCGTGGAATTGTGCAACTTCCTGAATCTTGGTTCTCTGTATGCTTGCAATGGAAAGAATGGCTACGGCAAGGCCATCTCTGATCTTGCCCTTACATACAAACGTGTCATTGTTGCTATTGCTTTCAGTGTATAGGTCGTGGGCGATTTCTTTCATTGGCTGTACTTGCTGCGCTACCCTCTCCCCCTGTGCATGGTTCTGTCCCGATAATATTCACATGAGAACTGACGTAGCTGCACTAACCCATGAATCATGCTAGTGCGGACAAAACGTCTAAACCTGTTTGTCACCACCTGTCCTTGGTCTGTATGCAACGTTCTCGGAGAAGTTGTTCAGAACAGACTGCTTCAGATGTACTCTAGGTCCACTCGCCCAATCCTGATCTGACTGGTGTCGGTCTTCTCGTACGTGTGCCATCTTCTGCCAGTCCAGTTGTGTCAGCAGATTACGGTTGGCATGTCCTCACCCTGGTTGACAACCAAGCTGTCAACCTGATTGATAACTTCTCTTGGATGTGGTACATCTACAACCTTTGTCGCAATAGTGACACCATCGTGATGATTTGCCAATGCCTTGTGACTGCTCATTGCTATTTGCTACTCTACACACGTTCCACTCCGATCATGGTGGGAATTGCTTTGGCCAGATGGATGCATTCCTTACGGAGCATGGTGTCTATCACCAGTTTGCCATCCCCGATACATCCTTGCACAACAGTAGGTCGAGTGCTGGAACTGCGTTACGTGGATGCGTTCCATGCTTTGCGGGTTGAATAAGGTTTCTCAGAGTCACTTGCATTTGAAGACCTTTCCTACATCAAATGGGTTTGAAACCACCTCTTGCACATTCTCTTTCCAGACCATGCAAGCCCATATGAGCTCTGGTTCAGCCATCATGCTGACCTTCGGCTCACAGATTTTTTGGGGTTTCCTTGCTTTTGTTGGCGGTTGAGTTGAAACCAGTAACATCTGGATTTCGGGTTCGACTCCCACGTGGCAATGTGCTGTCAACGTGCTTCTCGCACTGTCGGTACCACACACACCGACCTCTCATTCCCATATGCTCACACTGTTCTGAAGTCAACTTCTTGAGCAATGAATTATGGTCCTCTCTATCACCACGGTGTGGCGCGTGGGGACTTCTTGCATGTCCCAGCGTGTTTGGGAGGACTGTTCCTCATAGGCTGCCAGAACTAACTACTGGTATTGGAGCAATCGGGGGTATCTACCTGTTAGTATGTGAACCACAGACACGTCGTGACATGCACAAGAAGTGGAGCCGTGGCAATTCTCGTCGTGGCTCAGGACAGGTTTACTCATAGGCACATGTTCATCGTTGCATGAACACTAGGCTTCCTAGTGTCATTGTTTGGGGGGGGGGGGGGTGAGCACCCGGGTTTGTGACACTTAGTTGTCTTGGCAAAATCTGTTGGTTTTTGCGCATCCCTCATTGTGCTCTGTTGTGTCCTCCCGGCTTGTGTACATCGGCGTGCAGATGACTGACTTCGAGACTCGACGCTGATGGAGCGTCATCCGGTGGAGCCGACGCACGCTGAGGTCTACTCGCGGTTCGCTGGAGCCTCCTCTCTCCGGTGACGTGCTCAGCTCCATCGGCAGGCCTCCTCGGCGGTCGTGCTGCCGGCGGTCACTGCCACCGCAATTGTTGTCTGCATGCGTCCAACGCGTCCCGTCGCGTCTGCATCGTCATGCCCTGCCTAGGGTCCTTGTTGCATGCTGTATGACCCTGTTCGGCATCATGGACTACCGTAGGCGCTGCTTGGGTTCGGGCAGCCATAACTCTCTGCTACTATTTTTCTAGCTGATTCTGACCGCACGACTGCGTTCGCAGCGTCGGTATTATGGTATGGTCCAGTTTTCAGGCAAAACGGACGACGCCCGGGTTTTGAGCTGTCGGGCGTCTGGCAGCGCCCACCGAGAAAACCCTGCCTGCCAGAAAATAGGTCCACAGCTATTTTCTGATTGGCTGGTTAGCTGAGTAACAACTTCTACACTAGTGGGGGGGAGCTAGAACTTGGAGGGGTCTCCCATTGTTGCTCATTCTTCAATCCTAACCAGTTACTTTCAGTTTTCAGCTGCTTTCTGGCGCTAACTCTGGCGCGCGCGTTTCTGAGTAACAAACCCAGAGCTTCCAGACTTAGACTCTAGAGCAGCAGACTGAGGGGGCAGCTGACTTGAGCAACGAGCGTGGAAGCACGCACGATGCATCAACAATGCTGCTGCCCCAACCTGCTGCCTTGGCTTTCCATTTAAATCCTGTCTCTCTGGAGGCTTGCACGATATTTCGGCCAGTAGGCTCGAGTTGGAGGCTGTGCTGTGCCTCGTAGTGCGAATGAGGAGGAGCTGGCCGCTCCCCGCTTGTCATGTCCTTTCTCGCCCGCTAGGAGCTTTGCCCGTTGTTACTCGCGTTTTCTCGTTTGTCACTGTCGCATGCCACTCTATGCATGGAGCTCAACCTATCTTGGTTCCCACCCCAAATTATTCCATTGTCTCAGCACACCATAGCTCATTACCCACTGGTATCAGAGCAGTGTGAAGAGGGAACGCATCGTGCGCGACACAACGCAAGATCCTGTTGGCGCATGACATTTTGCCGTCGCCGCCACCGCTTCCGCCGCCTTTGCTGTTCTCCTGCATTCACACACGCCCCTAGGGAGGAGAATTCTTCTCCACCCTATTCTTCGGCCTCTAGTCTTGGCGGTCGACTCCAGCCACGTGTAGAAAACCACAGATTAGGGTTTCCCCTTTCCCACGGATCTCTCGTCCATTTCCCGTGGATCGCTCCTTCCCGCACCTCGCTCTCAGCCACAACTGCTCCGATCTTCGCAGCTCACACCGTGAGCTGCGACCTCGTGCTCGCGTCTCAGGGGTTGTCGAGCGACACTGACGTGTCCGTGTGACTAAGCCGGTGGCATCCGCACAGTGACAGTTACATCTCTCACAACTGCAACTGCTGGTGCATCTGAACACCAACAGCAACCATAATGGTCTTAGCAGCAGCAACTTCAGCAGCGAGACTGCTCGACATTACCTCTCACAGGTTGCGGCAATCGATAGTACGAATCATGTAACCCACACACAGCAGCAGCCGCCTCAGCCATAGAGACAGCAGCCTTACAGTCACTGTCACAGTTATCACTGTGACTGTTGGAGGTCCTCCTAGCTCGTCTACAGTAGCAGATTGGCAGCAGTAGCTAAGAAGATTCTAGGAAGCTTCCTAGCACGCTTGCCACTGACTGGGCGTCAGTGCTCAGTCAGCTCGCGGCGTCAACACAGGTCGGACGCGAAACGGCAAGGGTTTGGCTAGACGACACGACACAGTGTCAAATGTGCTTCCATTGATAAACACATGCAGAGAGAGATAACAAATGACAAGTCCACAGCATAAATACCTGCCGCGGCGCACGACGGGTGTCGCACGCGGCAGTGCAAGGTCTCTCCTAAAACCGGCCCAAAACACTGTTTTGGCCGTAACTCTGCGCAGATAAATCAGAACGCTACGCCGTATGAACCTAGAGATGCATAATCTCGAGCCAGACGCTACGAGTGGTCACACGCATAAGTCCGGCACCGATCAGTGGACAGACAATGCAAAAACATGCAAATCGGGCTCAAGAGCTAGTCCATCGAGAAAACTCTAGCGTCTGCAAAAAAACCGCAAAGCACCCCGGCAAGCACCCAGGGCGTCGTGGCAGCTCTCTGGTAGCTGCTGGTGGATGGAGCCACCACTCGTCGGTGCTCCGACGCCAGCTGCGTTCGCATCAAGGATAGGCTGTAGAACAACTGCAAGAGGTCCGAGACAACATCCACGACGCTGGGACAGTCGTCGGTCAGCTCCGAGAAGGTGGTCCACCACCTGCCGACGCGTTGGTGTCTCCGGGGTCCGCATCCGGGACCATGTCGTTGCGCTCTACTGTATCGCTGCTCTCCTTGCCGTCGCTCGTGAGAGGTGGAAGCCACACACACCAATACTTCCCCTGGCTTACACAACTGTCAACATAACGATGTCTGAGCGAAAGCAAGAGATGATGGCTCAGGCAACCAATCGTAGCGAGCATTGATCAAACATACCACAGCACACGGTTTCCTCGTGACAATGGTGCATCCCACCAAATGCCCGGGTCTAGACCATGCACGAAGTGAATCACACACCTACGTGTTAAACATCATGCAAGAGAGATAGAGAAACAAGGTCTCCTCGTGACCCCGGAAAATGTCTCCGCGTGTCCGGGTCTCGACCACATCATGCATGGATCATACATAACACATGTAGGCAATGGGTCTCCACGTCACACCGGTAGAACTCAACAGGTGCGCCGGTCTCGACCAGCATAACCTTGCATGGATCATAGCATCGTGCCACTCCCCAAGTAACCTCGCTGTCCTCAAAAGGGTGTCAGGCCAATGTCCACACACCAACACCCCCCTGGGCTGCAGAGGCTGACAGTACGAGCAAAGCTGATGGCTGCTCCCAACACAATCTGTGAGGAGAGAGCACGACTCCCCCATGGCCACATATCCCTGCACAGCAATAGCAAGGGTGACGATGATGCTGGCGGTATGTGCTTGCACAGAGCCTCACCCCTGAGCGGCATCGTCGCTGTCATCGTCATCGCTGTCGTAGTCGTCACTACTGTCGTCATCTGCTGATGTGACCGGTGCAGCACTAAGGGCCTCCTCCAAAAAAATCGCCTACTGTATGGCCTCCAACAGCTGAGCTGCATATCGCCTCGCGGCCTCCGCAGCGTCGAGGCGCGTGTGGAGCTCGACAAGCTCTGAAGAGGCAGCCGACCAGCTGGCTGCCTCTGCGGCATGTAGACGGTTAGTCACGAAACGAACCTGACGGTGGACCTCGATAGTGTGCGCGTCGGCACGAGCCAGAGCCTCCTGTAGTCTCGCGGTATCACCCTGTAGGAGGGAGTCAAGCTGCGCCTGCTCGTCGCACAAGTCGACGTCCTCTACGTCAGTCGTCGACTGAAGTATTTGGGCCACAAGGTGCTGGTAGAGCAAGAGTGCAAGGCAATGAATCGCCAGGTAAGTCGTCTAGGGCTGTAGGAACGACTGCTGCAAAGGCACCTGCTGCTCGTGACACACATGTCGCTCGGCTGCCAGCTGCTGGCTGGACGTCGGCATGTGTAGGTATAGCTGCATCCGCGGCAACATCGTGGTCATCGAAGGTGCGGTCAGTGCCGTGGTGCTCCTCATGACCCCTGGTGCGCAACCCATCATCCACTTGCTGCTGGAGGTCAGCCTGTCCTAGACGTGCATCCTGTAGAGACCACTCAGCTGCCTCGAGACGCCTGTGTACATCCTCTACACACTCCTCGACAGTCCGTCGTGCTGGAACATCCACAGTGTAACAGCGGCTGCTGGCCTCCCGGAGCTCGACCATGGGACTCTGCACGTACGCCTCCGCTCGAGCCACCACTCCCTCCTGCTCGTCGACCGCTGAGCATAGGCGCCCGGGTACAGGAACTGTAGCCACCATTGTAGCTGTGTCATCGGCAAGAACCGCCATGGTGTCAGCGACATCGGTCAGGGTAGCGAGGAGACGGAGGTCCGCAGCTTGCTCTACATCCTCCATGTCGCACATGCGGACGTCTGCTGTCACCGAGGGGCCATCTCATGCTCGTGCCGTGACTACTACAAATACAACAGTGCACTGGGCCTCTACGTCTGTCACCTACTCCGTGTATGACCAATCCCCCATGTACGACTCGTTGTCCTCACAAGGGACGTCTGTCCCCTCCTGGCGGCCAGCCACATGCTGCTGCTGTCGAGCACTATCCCGTGCATCAATCATGTGCTGTCGTGTGGTCGTCGGTGAGCACTCCACCCCCCCACCGGCCGACGGACTGGGGAAAACCAGGAGGGAGGGGCACACCAACCCCACGACCGAGGATGAGGGAGACGGCTTTGCTGCAACCCTTGCCACCGCCATAGTAGCTGCTGTCGTCTCGGCCATCGTCAGGGTATCAATAACCTCTACTGCCTCTCCTACTCCCTCTGCCACATCCGCTGTAATCTCCAACTTGATCTCTGAAGCTGACTCAGCGTCAGACCACTCCTCCTCGGACGAACAGTCCTCCACCAACTGAGTGTGCCGTAGGCCTCCGTCTGCTGCCTTAGTCCTTAGCTCCAAGGTACTCGTCGTCGGACAATCCATCCCCCCCACGACAGACACACCGCCGGAAGGTGAAAGGGGGTCACACACTTATCCTGCAACCGGAGACGATGGAAGTGGCTCCTCGGTAACGTCCATCACTGCTGGTGATGCTGCTGTCGACACTGCTACTGCTTGCTGGACACATCTAGCCTGTCGAGCCATCCGCTGTCTCGCTCGATGAGTGCGTGCATGAGGGGTGCCGGCAGAAGTGACGGCTAAGATAGTGATGGGGTCGGAGGTCGGGATGACACCGACTGTCTCAAGGACAGAGCGGAGGGCTTTGGATCTGGAGCCGAGGTCCGGTTGCGAGGGACCAGCAGGTGACGACACTGTAGGCGGTGAGGATGGCGAGGAGGGAGACAGGGATGTCTGCAGCGGCATGGTCGCAACGGCCCGCTTAGAGAGTACATGGTCTGTGAGCTATTGCACCATGCGCTTTAGACCCTGGAGCTCACCGTACAACACCGCCATAGCTCCACTGAGGGGTGCCACGGTATCGGCTGACAACGTCTCTGAGTCCGATGGTGAAGACGAAGGGCGGGCCCGTATCCAAGGCGGTCTCCACAACATAGGACGCTGGCGACACTGGCGCCATCCATGGTGCCGATCCCCACAGTAGTAGCAGGCAAAGCCGTTGGACGCCTGAGGCGTATGCCACGGCTGAAACTGCCACTGTGGACGCGGTGCCTGCGATGTATGTAGAGCCCGTGCCAACCACGGCACTGGCTGCGCTCCCTGCCACGCCAGTCTACTCATTTCCGGAGCTCGGCGTGGGTGAGTGCACACGACACTTGCTCTCGCTGGCACACGGTCACAAGGGGAGGTGATCGATCGAAGCACGATCTCTCAGACGTGCTGCAACACCGTCACGAGGACGGTCACCACCGCGCTAATGGTGCGCTGTTGTGCGACTCAAGTGTGCGACGTCATGTCGCCTTTGGTGTTGATTCTGCACCGGGTGTCGTCGTCAGCCGACGGCTGTGGCCTCAAGCCACCTTCGCTGCTACTGCTACAACTGCAACTCTTGCTGCGGATGCTGCTACAGCGGTTCCCGTCATCAGACAACGGTGGTGGCCTCAAAAGGTAAAATAAACAATGTAACACAAAAACTCCTTTTTTTGTTTTTTTTTGTTTTTTTTTGTGATGGTGCCACCTCCTCGGGTGCCCCCTTTGGGGTTGTCTGGGGCTCCCGACTCGAGGAACCCCCCCTTTCTATCCTCTCCCCCTCCCTTACGGCGAGCACAGTGGAGGGGGAGGCTCGCTCCCCCCCTCTCGCGTAGCCGGCCGGAGGCCGCCCGTCGGCCTCCTCTGCCCCTCTCGGCCGGCGGGAGGCCGGCGTTTGGCCGGTACGCGCCGGCTCGTGCGCAGGCGCTCGGCCGGCGCTCTGTTGCGCCCCCGTCGGTACGACAGGCCCGACCGAGGGGAACCCCCCCCCTGGACGGGTCCCTTGCGTTGGGTCCCCCTCAGGCCCGAAAACAGCAGTTGTTATAGCAACCGCTGCTGCGGTTGCTGCAGCAACTGCTGTTGCTGCTGCTGTTGCAGCTGCTGCCTGCTGCTGCTACAGCTGCTGCCTGCTGCTGCTGTTGCTGCGGCTGCTGTTGTGGCTGCTGTTGCGGCTGCTACGGCAGCTGCTACTGCTGTTGCTGCTGGAAATACTACTATAGCAGCTACTGCAGCTGCTCGCCGCCGCTGCTATTGCTATGGCTGCTGCCCGCCGCCGCTGCTGCTGCAGGTGCATGCTGCCGCCGCCGCTGCTACGGCTGCTGTCCGCCACCGTTGCTGCGGCTGCTTTTGCGGTTGCTGCCTACTGTTGCTGCTGCGGCTGCTGCTTACTGGTGCCGCTACTACGGCTGCTACCCGCCGCCGCTGCTGCAAGCTCCTGTCGCCACAGCGTTGCCACTGCTCGCAGCCGCTGCCGCAAGCTACTGCTGCGAGCTGCTTCTTCCTTCTTCTTTTTTGTGTACAAACCGGTGGCCAGACACGGCTGCTGCTGCCACTCGGTGCTGCTGCTGTACTGGCTACTGCCCGTAGGCGCTCTCGCTGCAGGTGCTTCCTGCCGCTGCTGCTCCTACGGTCACTATTGCTTGCAACTGCCGCCGTTATCTCCGCTACCTACACCGCTCCTTTGGAACGTAGTCGCGGTGGGTCCCTCCAGGATGTGCTGTTGCTGCTATGGGTGGCTGCCGCTGCTGCCACTCACTACTGCTGCTGCTGCTACGTCTTTGCTGCACAGCACAACGAGTTGTGGCTCGTTCGCTCTGATCCCATAAGAAGATTATAGGAAGACTCCTAGTACGTTTGCCACTGACTTGGCGTCAGCGCTCAGTCATCTCGCGGCGTCAACACAGGTCGGACGCGAAACGGCAAGGGTTTGGGTAGACGACAGGACACAGTGTCAAATGTGCTTCCATTGATAAACACATGCAGATAACAAATGACAAGTCCACAGCATAAATACCTGCCGCAGCGCACGACGGGTGTCGCACGCGGCTGTGCAAGGTTTGTCCTAAAACCGGTCCAAAAACACTATTTTGGCCGTAACTCTGCGCAGACAAATCAGAACGCTACGCCGTCTGAACCTAGAGATGCAAAATCTTGAGCCGGACGCTACGACTGGTCACACACATAATTCCGACACCGATCAGTGGAAAGACAATGCAAAAACATGCAAATCGGGCTCAAGAGCTAGTCCATCGAGAAAACTCTAGCGTCTGCAGAAAAAACCGCAAAGCACCCCGGCAAGCACCCAGGGCGTCGTGGCAGCTCTCTGGCAGCTGCTGGTGGATGGAGCCACCACTCGTCGGTGCTCCGACGCCAGCTGCGTTCGCATCAAGGATGGGCTGCAGAACAAGTGCAGAAGGTCCCAGAGAGCATCCACGACGCTGGGGCACTCATCGATCAGCTCTGAGAAGGTGGTCCACCACCTGCCGACGCGTCGGTGTCTCCGGGGTCCGCATCCGGGACCATGACATCGCGCTCTCCTGTACCGCTACTCTCCTTGCCGTCGCTCGTGACAGATGGAAGCCACACACACCAACAGTAGCAGCATACAGAGTAGTAGGAGTAGCATCGCTAGCTGTAGCGCTTGTAGTCTCGTTAGCCATAGTAGCAGTAGTATCAAGAGCAACAGCAGCAGCATTGCTAGCAGCAGTGTTGGCAGCCTCATTATTCGCAACAGCAACAACATCGGGAGCAGGAGCAGTAGCAACATTAGCAGTAGCACTGGCAGCCCCATCAGCCGCAAGAGTAGTAGCATCGACAGCAGCAGCAACAGCAGCAACTACACTCGCAGTAGTAATAGCACTCAAAGCAGCAGAAGCATTGTTAGCAACGACGCTGACAAGTGCATTAGTGGCTGCAATAGCGGTTTGGTTGCTGTAGTGATAACGGCTCTCCGTTGCGTGTATCGCTTTGGTGGTGCTGCACCCTACCACGCTGGCTTGTCACGACGCTCTTAGCACCCTTCCCCCTGGTGCTTACTACGAGGGAGGACCGCCGCATTGTCACGCCAGACGTCGCAGAGGGATGAGCAGTGACCGGGGGCCCACATCCACAACGGCGTCATCCACGCGAGCTACTCTTCATCGTCTGGTAAGCGTCTCCCCGCCTCTTTCTCCTTGGGGGGGTCTGCATCCTCAGGACGCTACCGACGTATACGCTGCATTTACATAGGACATTGTTAGTCTTGTCAGTGCCCTCACTCACACGACTGCAGCAATTATAGACGAAGCTACAACTGCTGGTGCTACGTTTGCCGCAGCCTCTAGAGCCTCTCGCACACCTGCCTCAACCTCAGGAGGGCGTGCAATAGAAGCATACACAGAGGCTGCAGTTGTTGTTGGTTCCATTACTACAGTAGCCACTGACATAGGGACACATATTTCTGGAACAGTGTCAGCCATTGCATTAGGGACGGCTTCAACTACATCTGCGACAGCGGCAGCGGCAGCTTCAGTCTATACCTCAACACCGGCCGCTGTCACTGTAGTGGCATCTGCTCCATCGGGTGCCTCCAGCTTTGTCACGACGACAGTCTCCATCGCAGTATTCATCACCTCCCTCAGTGCTGCTTTCGTCATAGAAGCGTTTGCTCTAGTGGTATCACTTGCCTCCACCGTTGCCATTCTCTCCGTTGCTTCCACAGATATAGTTCCACCGCTTTTATCCTTTTTGTGCAGTCCGTCACCTCCTGTCAGCGCATGATTCTTTCTGCTACATGCTTCCGTACCCTACCGTCTTCCCTTGTTCTCTCTGCGGTGGCTTGTCCTGTCTGACTCGGGGTGGGCTGTCCTATAGCATGAAGTTACCTTGCCTAAGGCACCCCCATTATTGCCACGCCCATTGGGGCTGGGTAAACTCTACCCAAATTTGTCGGGCAAAGCCCTCACATCGTCACCATGCCTGGTGACAATGAGTGAGTCATTGCTGCGCTTCAGCGTAAGCTGGCTCTTGCTCGCGAGGCTCAGCAAGAGGCTGAAGACCACCTTAAGCGGGCAGAGGACAATTGTGCAGTCTTCGCCGATGAAGTCGCCGCTATTGTCTTGTATCACCTCCCTGCCGTGTGTGTTATCCCAGCTGCTGGTGCTGATACCACTCATGCCTCTAGCACACCCTCTACCTCGAGCACTTCTACGACTACTCAGACATGTCACCCCGCGGGGGCTGCCCCTCCTCTTGCACCGCGCCAGCATGACTTCTTCTCGCAGCCGCCTTCCTTCTTTGCTAGACTCACCTTTTCCTCTTGGGAGGTGCGCTTTAGCACCTAGGCTCAGGGGGAGCAGCTGTGGGAGTACTACTCTCCAGTTATTGCTCCTTTCACTCCCCTTGCTATTGAGTCTGCCGTGTTTTTTGCGCCCTCATCGCTGCCGCTCCTAAGTCGCTGATTGATGATGTCGGCACGTTCAATGTTGATCCCGCTGTCAAGCGTCTGGCCGACCATGTCGGCGTATATTCCATGCTTCGTCATCGCATCACTTTCACGGGCCAAGCCGTTCAGAGTGCGCTCATAGGCCGGTTTAACACACTTCTCATGCGTACTGACAAGACCGCTGATGCCTACTGGGCTCGTGGTCTCAAGCTCCTTCGCGAGCTTGACGTCGCTGTGCCTGGCTAGCCCTTTGTCGTCCTCACCATGGTCAATGGCCTCATCCTGGAACTGTCCAACCTTCTTCACGACGTCAAAGCAGACGAGCTGTAGCGTCTTGCCTCACAGCCCATTCAGCCTAGGTTGCCGCCTGGGTTAGGAGCTCTCTGGGATCTTACCTCTGAGCGTCTTGCTGCTTGGTGGACTGGCCTTCAGAACAAGTGACTCCACCGCCCTGTCGTCATGGGTGTTGCTGCGCTCACCACCACTGTTGCACTCGCTTCTTCCTCTACTCCTTCCTCCTCCTCCTCCTCTTCTACATCATCCCCTACTGCCTCCGCCCTTGCCTCCCAGGGCCGTGGGAAGTGCAAGGGTAAGGGCAAAGGCAAGGGGAAGGACAAGGGCAGCGGCGCCTCATCTCGTGCTCCTGGTGCCGTCGTGTGCTGGAACTGTGGTTCCACGGAGCACTCCGCTCGCTCCTGCCTCGCCCCTCCGGACGATCTTCGTCTGACCAGGGCCATGCGTGCTCATTGGGCCCGCACATCTGTCTCCTCCTCTACGCCTTTGACCTCCATCTCCACGGCCTTTTCGCGTCCGTCTGCCACCATCTCTTCTCACGCCCACTCCACCAACGGCATGCCTAGCTTTCCGCCTCCTGGCCCATACCCCTGGGGCTGGCCTCCTCCATCTGGTGCACCTACCTATGCGGGTCCTCCTTCCTCTGCCTACACTGTGCTATTGTGGTTTCCTTCTTCCTCGGGAATGCCTACTCCGGCCTTGCCGGTGTCGGTGGACGGTGATCGTGATGATCGAGAGCGCTAGCTGGAGCAGTCCCTTCTTCAGCCTGCGCCTTTGCGATTAGGGAGGTGAGAGTGTTGCATTGCCCGCCAGAGGTCTCGTTTGTCATACGGACAGTTTCCTTCATGGGGACCCCCCCGGTCACGTTCTGGGCTCGTTGAGTGTGTCAGTTCCGTGGATTGAGCACTATAAGTCTGTCTTCCTTCCTTGTTGTCTCCTCCTCTATGCTCCATCTGTTTCCTCTCAGTCCTCTGTTAGCACTGTCGCCACCTCTTGTGTTCTCCCGTCTATGCGGGTCTCCAGTGGCTTTTGGGTCCTCGATTCCGGTGCCACCCACCACATGATGTCTTTCCGCTTGTCGTTCATCTCGTTGGGTCCCGTCGGGTCGGTCCGTTGCGTTCGTACTGGGTCCGGTCAGTTGCTTCCCGATCATGATGTTGGCGTCGTTCGTTTTGTCGGTCCCAGTGGTGCCCTGTACTTGCCTGACATTCTGTACGTGCCTTCGCTCGAGCTCAGCCTGCTTTCTGTGTCGTCCCTCAACGACCAATGAATGGACTTCACTGCCAGTCGTGGCGTTGGTACTATCTGTGTGCACCGTGTTCCCTTGTATGTCTCCTCCTCTCCTTCCGTGAAGGGGACTGCCCTCGCTCACGTTGCTCCCTCCCTCTCTCTTGACCTTGTTCATCTTCTGCATCGCCATCTTGGGCATGTCCATTCTCATGCCGTTCATAGTATGCTTCGTCTTCAACCTGCTATTAGTCTCTCTCCATCTGGATTTCCTGCCCCTTGCCCCATTGACTCTCTTGATTGTGCGCAAGGAAAAATACATCGTTCCCCTTTCTCTCTATTTGATTCTCAGTCCTCCCACCTGCTCAATCGTGTCCATGCGGATGTCATGGGTCCTTTGCCCCATGATCCCCTGGGTGACGTTGGTCGCTATTTCTTATGCCTCAAAGATGATTTTTCCCGGTTTTATTGGGTGTTCGCCCTTGTCAGAAGAGCGACGTTTGCTCCGTCATCGAGTCTTAGCTTGTCCAGGCTGAACCCGCCTGTCAGCGGTCATTGCGCACATTTTGTAGCGACTGTGGTGGTGAGTTTCTTGGTCCCACCGCTCACCTCCTTGAGTCCCGCAGGGTGTGTTTGAAGACTTCTGCTCCATACACATCCCAACAGAATGGCATCTCCGAGCATTGGAATTGGACGCTGGCTGATGGCGTCTGCACCCTCTTGTCCGAGTCCGGCCTGCACCCGCTCTTTGCCTTTGAGGCAATGAGCTACATGACGTGGGTCTAGAATTGCGTCCCTCACGGTCCTCTTCCCCGCACGGTCACTCCCTTTGAGCGTTGGTACAGCACCCGCGCTGACCTTCGCCTCGCTCGGGTCTGGGGTAGTATTGCGTCTGTCTGGCTCCCCGAGGATTTGCGTGGTGGCAAATTGTCTCCTCGTGGCCGTTTGTGTCCCAATTTGGGCGTGTCTACCCAGTCTAAGTCCTAGTGTTTCTTGGATCCAGTCCGTTAGCGCGTCATTGAATCTTGCGATGCCGTGTTTTTTGAGTCAGTCTTCCTTCGTGGCCTCGGTCGCTTGCCCCCTGCCTCCTCTCTCCTACCTCTCTCTCGGCTGGAAGGGGTAGTCGGCCCTGCCACCCTTGCAATTCTTGCAGCTACATCGCAACTCTCACCCTCGATGCATTCCTCGTCGTCCGGTCATGCACCTTGCTTGCAGTCCTTGTCGTCCGGTCATGGAACCACCATGTCTCCGTCCTCCAGCAGCTCCTCCGCTGCCCCGTCCTCTCTTGTCACGGACTCTGTCCAGTCAACTTCTATCCCACCTCTTTCTCCGTCCAGTCCGGTCACGCCTCCGATGGCCACCTTACCCGTCTTTTCTCCTCATGTGGTCGCGCCACCTCCGCCATCGACCACCACTGGTCCAACTCCGGTCTCTCCTTTCGTCAAAAGTGGGCACCTTCATACGCTCCCTCAACGCACTACGGCCCTAGCACGCCCCTCACAGTCGCAGACTGGACAGTCTCTAGTCCTCCCTACAGGCATGGATGCCCTGGACTTGGCCACAGGGTTTGTCCACCCCTTCTCTGCTCTGGGCTATGCGCTCTTGGCCTCAGAGCATGCACACGCATTGGAGGTGGCATTTTCGAGCAGCGTTATAGAGTGTCACGTTGCGTCAGCCACCACGGCCTTATCACCTAAGCCAACCATGGTGTGTCAAGCACGCGCGTCCACTGACGCCCAGCAGTGGGAGGCCGCCATGCGTGATGAGCTGAACGCTCTTGATGACCACGCGGTCTATGAGTTAGTTGACTTGCCGTCCGGTCAGAAAGCCATTGACACTAGATGGGTCTTCGGATGGAAGTACAAACCCAATGGCGTACTGGATAAGTACAAGGCGAGACTCATGGTCAAGGGGTTCTCCTAGATCCCAGGCATCATTTTCGACAAAACATTTGTGCCGGTCGGACGATACACCACCGCCAGAGCACTGCTGAGCCTTGTGGCTCACCATGACTAGGAGTTTGATTGGATGGACGTGAACAATGCATTCCTGCATGGACAGCTGGATGAGGAGATCTACATGGTCCAGCCTCTAGGCTTCTCCAATGGCACTGACGGAGTCTGGCGGCTGCAGAAGACCCTATACGACCTGAAGCAGTCGCCTCGATGTTGGAACTAGGCGATCACGTCCACCCTTGACAAAGGAGGATATTAACATAGTATGGTGGATCCTTCTCTCTTTGTCACTCCACCCTCTGTGCCGTTTGTGGCTGTCATTGTCCATGTACACGACCTGCTGATAGCATCGCCTAGCCAGGATGCTATCAGGTGAGTGAAAAACTTCTTGTAGTCCACGTCTAAGATGAAAGACCTTGGGTACACTCGTGTCTTCTTAGGCATGGAGCTTGAGCGCGACCATTCACGTCACACCCTTCATGTACATTAGGCTGTGTACGTTTACAGCCTGGGGGAGAGCTTTGGCTCCCTACTTGAGTCCACGCCCACAGCGTTGACGCCTATGATGCCAGCTGGACAGAGGTTGCTGAAGACTGGACATTTCTAAGGTGGGGGAGGCAGACGATGTGACGGACTATCTTCATGTCATTGGGTCGCTCATGTATCTGGAGACAACTACCAGAGCAGATGTTACCTTCTTTGTGAACTTCCTGGCCCAGTTCTCTCAATGCCCCAGGGCACGACACCTTGAAGCTGCACTGTGTGTTATCAGGTACGTCCTCTCCACTACCCGGACCTGTCTGTGCTAGCGGGCATAGCCGTTAGTTGTAGTCGATCGCTACACAGACAGTGACTGGACCCATGACGCAGATGCTCACAACCGCACAGTCTACATATTCCTTATCGGAGGGACCGCGGTATTGTGCAAGAGTGGCAAAGAGGGTTGTGTGGCACGTAGCTCTAGTGAGGCTGAGTATGTTGCTCTTGGTGCTGGTACATGTGAGAGTGTTTGGCTATGTCGCTTACTTCAGCAACTGTGTGTTCCCATCCGCTACATCACGTTGCGCTGTGACAACCTAAGCACCAGATTAGTTGCCGAGCATGATGGCATGCATCACACTCGCACGAAGCACATCAATGTTGAGCATCACTTTGTGCGTGAACGCGTTGCTACAGGTGATGTCCAGATCGTTTGTGTCGACACACGACAGCAAAGAGCTGAATTCTTGATGAAGGCACTCAGCAGTAATGTCTCCAAGGCAGCCGTACATGTAGTGGGAGTGTTAAGTCCTTGTGGTGATCCTGGATGAATGTTTGTTCTGTGAGTGTGTATAGTCATTAGTCACGTCTTGTGACACGTGTGGTACCCGTGAACTTGTGCTTGTGTACATTGGCTATGGGTCATGGGAGAGTGTTTGTTTTGTGAACCACCGACACGTCGTGACCACTGGCCTCGCTGCACTCTCACCTCACTGATTCAGGTGACTGATGCTGGAGTGATGCTGGCACCGGCACCACAACGTCCCTCATGGTGACACATGCACAAGAAGTGGAGCCGTGGCAATTCTCGTTGTGGCTCATGACAGGTTTACTTATAGACACATGTTTATCGTTGCATGAACACTAGGCTTCCTAGTGTTATTGTTTTGGGAGGGGGGGTTGAGTACCCGGGTTTGTGACAGTTAGGTTGTCTCGGTAGATTCCTATCTCTCTGCAGGCTTGCACGATGTTTCGGCCGACAGGTTTGAGTTCGAGGCTGTGCTGTGCCTCGTAGTGCGAGCAAGGAGGAGCTCACTGCTCCCCGCTTGTCGCATCCTTTCTCGCTTGCTAGCAGCTCTACTTGTTGTTACTCGCATTTTCTTGTCACTCATTGTTGCATGGCACTCCATGCATGGAGCTCAACCTATCTTGGTTCCCGTCCCATATTGTTCCATTCTCTTGTCACACCATAGCTCATTACCCACGTGAACACACCATTACCCTCTCCCCATTGGTCCTACGGCACATGGGTTGTCCACACTCCAATCGGTCGTCATTTATCACATGCGGCAACCTTAGTTCTCCAGCGCCGTCATCACGCACTTTTGTAGTAGCTGTGGTTGCTAGGATAAACAAGCAAGCGAGCAAACAGGTAGGTGGAGGGAGGGACACCATGGACCGGGGGCAAGCTCACGTTACATAGGAGGGTCAAAAGACAACAAGTGAGCGAGTAAGGAGTGAGTGAAGTGATAAGTGCCGGTTGACTGGGCCACCCACGCAAGGCTCTCAACGTGGGGCCCGGACGCGACCCAGGGATCGAACCCGGCCTTGGAACAAGCGAGCTCTAGCGGGTTTCTTACACGCTGGCATAAACTGGACATGTGGTCTCGACGGATCACCAACCCGGCTCACTATGCTAGAAGAATGCAAATGTGCAAGAACCCAACCATATCGATCACGAGCGTATGTGGTGCATGTACTCCTCCAAGTGTGGGCCCCATTCTAGAATGTACCAATATGAAACATCACTACAATCAAGCTGTGGACAAGACTAGTGTTGGTGCTGTGGCCACCACTTGACAACTTGATGGTGTTGCTACCATTGTGCGCCCCATATTGCGTCAAGCTTTGCACCGGAGAACTTTAATCTAGATTAATCACCTGCAGTGATGATGATGATGTGTGTGTGTGTGTGGGGGGGGGGAGTGAAGATGTCACTTGCGTGTGTCACAACCACAACCAACACTCCCCCATGACCCACAAACAAACAGTCCTTGCACACATAAGACAAGAAGCACATAACATGAGGACGAGATGCACAAGACTCATGTTAATCAGGGGCATCACGAGAGCGTACCAGACTAACAATATGCACAACAGCCTTAAACATGCCACTGCTAAGAGCTTTGTTAATAAAGCCTACAAGCTGCTGACAAGTGTTGACCTAGACAACCTAAACTTCTCTTGCATCAATGCGATCACATACAAAGTGATGCTCAATTTGATGTGCTTTGTGTGAGAATGATGCATGCCATTGTGCTTGGCATTTGCCTTTGCACTCCGGTTGTCACAACGTGGTGATGCAACTGACGGGGACACACAACTGTTGTAGTAGGCGGGAGAGCCACACACACTCACACGTACATGGGCCAAGTGCCATGTACTCTGTCTCACTTGAGCTCCGAGCAACACAACCCTGTTTCCCACTCTTCCAAAAGACAGAAGTTCAACCAACAAGGAAGATGTAACTGGTGCGACTGCGGGCATCAGTGTTGTGTGCCAAGTCACTGCCTGTGTAGCCTTCTACCACCACAAAGGCCTGAGCACGGAAGCACTGTAGTGAGCAGTGCGTAACGAACAACATGTAGTGCCGCCTTGACGTATTTCTGGTGAGGTAGTTAGGATAACTGAGCCACGAAGTTGACTGAGAAGGCCACGTCCGTCCGAGTGGTGGTTGCGAGGTACATGAGGGAGTTGACCACGTTAAGGTAGTCAATGACATCCACAATCTTCCCCAGCTGTGCTGAATTGAGTGACTTCAGTAGATGCTGTCTTGCTGGAGTCATCGATGTGGACACAGTGGGAACACCCGCAAGCAAGGGGGCAAAGCACTCCTCTAGTGTGCGGATGTATGTAGCCTGGTGTACATGTAGTGCGTCGCTGATGGTCACGCTCAAGCTCCATCACAAGAAACACTCGTGGAGGACCCAGGTCCTTCATGTTGTATGTGGACTCTAATAGGTTCTTCACTGACTAGACAATTGCGGGACTGTGAGAGGCAATGAGCAGGTCATTCATATAGCCATGGATGGCTCTAAGGGGGCACTCAAGAAGAGTCTTGGGTCAACCGTACTGCGGCTACAACCGCCCCGCTCAAGTGTGGAGGAGATCTCCATGTTCCAACAACGCCACCACTGCTTGAGCCCATTAAGGACCATGCGCAGTTTCTAGACCTTGTTTTTGTCATCGCTGGACCATGTAGATCTCTTCGTTAACCCTCCCATATAGGAATGCGTTGTTGACGTCCATCTGTTTAGCTCCACGTTGTGTTGGGCGATAAGGTTTAACAGCGGTCGGGCAGTGGTATACCACCTGACCAGTGCGAAGGTCTCATCAAAGTCAATCACAGGGATCTGGGAAAAACCCTTAGTCGTGAGACGAGCCTTGTACCGGTCAACTCTCCCATCAGGCTTCAGCTTACGCCGAAGCACCCACCGAGTAGAGACTGCCTTGCGGCCTACAAGGAGGTCCAAGAGCATAAAGACGCCATGCTCCTAGAGAGCAGTCAATTCCTCCTGCATGGCCTTCTCTCAGAGGTCAGCATCAGCTACCTCACGAGCCTATTGCATTGTGGTAGGCTGGAGAGGGAGTGTAGGTTGGCCAAAAGCTACAAAACATGCGACAATATAACTGACGACGAAGGACTCAAGAGCGCTGTGGAACTCATGGGCTACAAGAGCGTAGCCGAATGTTGAGTTGGGATGAACAACACTCACGGAGAGGCCAAGTGAATCAAGGCTTGTGGGACAAACTCAGGGCCCAGTAGTGGAGGACGACATGGTGGAGCGGGTGACCTGCTATAAGGGCTGAGAGGCCTATGACAAGCCAATGGAAGCAGTGCTAGTTGGTGCCACAGACAAGCGTGAGTGCTTCTGAGAAGATTATGAGGTCTGCAAAAGAGCACGCAGTCTCCCCCCACGTGTGTAGGGCTCAAGGCAAGGAGGAGGAACGCGAGGTGCTTTACCTCTAGTGGTGTCTATCATCTGAGTGGTTTCTGTCACTTGTCGTACAGACTCAGAGGATGAGCTGGGCGTGGAGTGTACAGGGGACTGTGGGTGAGTCGATACCGAATCCGAGGATCCAGGACTACCTGACAATGGCCGGGACGCAGACTCAAAGGAAGTCTAGGAGGTATCTAGCTCGAAGGATATATGGGAGGATGAGGAATCTGAGGACAAGAAGTCCTCGTCTCCACTTTCCGTGTCAGATAGGACAGCATGGGATGACGTGTGAGTAGGGGAAGAGAACGCTCGGAGATCAGAGGCTGGAACAGACACATCCTCCCAAGCCAACACAACAAGGAGAGAGGAGGGAGGAGGGACATGAGAAAGGTCACAAGGAAAGACATCTTAGAAGAACAGGGTGTCACGAGACTTAATGACGCGAGAGCGGTCAGAGTCCCAGAAGCGCCACGCCTTGGACATGACCGAGACACCAAGGAAGGTGCAAAGGCGGACGCGAGGGCTGAGTTTTGTCGTCGCGAAAGTCCTCAGGCAACCAGACGGCAAAAACGTAGCCCCAGACGTTGGCAAGATGGAGGTTGGCACGACGGCTGTACGAGCGTTCAAAGGGGTTGACATGACAAGGAAGAGGACCATGGGGAACATAGTTACTGATCCCGGTCATGTAAGACATGGCTTCAAAGGAAAAGACAAGGGAAAGGGAGGACTTAGTGAGAAGAGTTCGGACATCGTCAGAAAATGTACAGTTCCAGCGTTCAGAGACGTCGTTTTGTTGTGGTGTGTAAGGAGCAGAAGGTCAAATACACACCCCGCGAGAGGTCAAGAAGTAGACTGTGGGACCCATGAACTCCCCACCACTTTCACAGCAAAAGACTTTCATGCGACGATCACAAGCCAGTTCGGCCTGAGACAGCCAGGAATTGATAGTGGGACAGACGTTACTCTTTTGGAAAAGGGCAAAGACCCAACGCATGCGTGAAAAATCATATGTGAGACAGGGGACATAGCGGCCAACCCCTCTTAGAGCATCATGGGTGAGAGGTCCCATGACGTCTAGGTGTAAGAGGTCAAGGGGATAGGACGTGCAGAACTCAGATACGGGAAACGGGGAACGGTGCATTTTTCCCTGAGCACGGTGAAGGCAGTCAGTGGGACAAGGGGCAGGAAACGTGTCGGTGTCAAGACCATCAGTGTCCTTGTCTCGTAGCAGACTGTCAGTAGCAGCAGTTTGAATGTGACACAGATGGCGGTGCAGGAGTTGTGCGTGTGTTGGGGAGAGAGAACATGCGACATGATCAAGGGCCGTGGAAGCTGGATGAGGAGCAAACGAGGACACGCGGTACAAGCGATGACAGCGCGTGCCACACAGTAGGACACGGCCAGTGGTGCGATGCAACATAGAGGTAGCACTGGTGCTGGAAGAGAAGTCCATGCCCAGGTCATCGAGAGTCGTAACGAAGAGCAGACTGAGCTCAAGAGCAGGCAAGTTCAAGACATTGGGCAGAAAGAGTTTCCCCTAGGGCCAAAAAATGGAAAACCCCAACAACCTGGACTGATAGAAGCTGGCCAGAGCCAGTGCGAACAAAGCACACAGAGCCGACAAGACCTAGAGAAGTTAAAGGATAGAAGGAGGTCATGCAGTGGGTGGCTCCAAAATGAAGGATCCAGAAGCCACCCGACACGCGTACAGATCTAGGGTCACGAACCTTGGCGGCAATGGCAAAGCGGTGAGGAAGGTTTTGACTAGAAGCAGTAAGGAAATGAGGCAAGCTCTAGGACTGCCACTGCTCAATCCAGTGGACATCACCTAGGGAGCAACCCTGAACATGACCGGACGCGGACCACAAAGAGACTCAGCAATGGCACACACAAGTGTCCCCTCGACCGAACGTACACTCTCACCTCCCTGATCACGGAGGTCTCTCTGGTGGACGGCATGAGAGAGGGCAGAGTCCAGCTGGCGCTCGTTATTGGATGAGCCAGGGGTGATGATGCCAGAGGCTGGGTGCCGAGAAGTGTAGGTGTACGACACCCATGGTGGAGGAGAATAGGACCCGGAGGGGGCCTCGAAGTAGACGGGGTCGCCAAACTTTGGAGGCCAGCCCTAGGGAGAGGGCGGATGTGGAGAAGCCATGCTGGTGTTATAGGTAGCAGTAGTCGTAGAGGAGGAGGAAGGGTGGCTGGAAGGAACAGTGGAGGTGGAGGAGCAAGAGGAACTACCACATGTCCGGAACAAGCGTGCCCAGTGTGCACTCATGGCGAATGCAAGGCAAGCATCATGAAGAGGCGTTGGGCACCTCGGTGCTGCATGGCTCGCGGCACCGTAGTTCGAGCATGTAACATTGCTGGAGGAGGAAGAAGAAATGACGGTGCTGTCAGAACCGCGGACTTTGTCGCGCCCTCCTTGTCCACCGCCACCAGAAGCACCCCCTCGGCCTTCGTCCTTACCATGGCCCCCACCCCCACCACCCCATTGAAAAGCAAGGGAGACAGCTTTTGTGGGTGAGGTGGTGGTAGAAGATGAGGTAGGAGTAGAGGAGGATGACGAATGGATTGAGATGGTAGCTGTTGCAACAGCTGCACGATGGATGCGTTTGTTCTCTAGCGAGTTCCACCAGTCTGTCAGATGCTAGGAGGTAAAATCCCACAAGGCACCGATGCCGGGCGGTGCATCCGCACGGACAAGTATGGCTGCTAGGTGTTCAAGATCAGTTTTCTTCACCTCTTAGAAGATGCCACTGAGTTTGTGGATGAGGTCGTTGACAATGGAGAGGACAACAGGGAGCTGTCCAGGTGCTGCCTTTCCAAGGTTGCACAACAAGCGTAGACTGTGAGCCTAATAGGCATGAGCAGTCTCATCAGCACGCATAGAGAGCGTGTTCAACTGGACAGTGAGAACAATTTGGGCTGCATTCCTAGTCACTGTTGTGTGCCGTTTGATCAATGCGTAAGCGCCAATCAGGTCAACAGGAGTGCGGCATGCAGTGTCGGTATTGTAGGACCCGATCTCGTCATTGAGACCGTCAGGTCTGGCACAAATAAGGGCACGTACAGAGCGGGAAGACTCACTCTCAACAGACACAAAAGGAGGGTCAACAAAGGGATTGGGCGCATGATAGTATTCCCAGAGCTACTCCCCCAGTGCCCAAACAGTGAAACGGACCTCCTAAGAGTTGAAGGTGAGGTTAGAGGTGAAGTGAGGTGGGTTAGAGGTGAGTAAACTCAGGTTTGCGCTGCGCTGGTGATGCAAGTGCTTTGGCAGCGAATGCGCTAATGGCGACTGCGACTGTGAGAGGATCAGAGGATGATGAGCCAACGGTGACAGATGCGGAAGTGGGTGAGGAGGAGAATGCAGTAGCAACACAAGTGACAGCGGATGCGGAGGGTGTACCGCACAATGCGGGCTGGAGGCAGTTAATGACCAAGTTAGCAATGTGATCTATGTAGGCCTCATGGCCAGCTTGTCCAGCAAGCAGCTTTTCCTTGGCAGCATGCTGTGCATTGAGTGTAGCCTACAGAGGAGTACGTTTGTGCCACAGCTCAGCCTGTAAGGCAGTGTATTGGTCATCGTCCACCGGCATGATGCCGATGACGTGACTCTGCCAAATTTTGGTTGGCAGAGTTTCCTTTGCCCCAGTGGGCATAGGAGATGTGGGATGAGTACGTCAGGTATCTGCTGCAAGGAAACAAACCTGAACGCATAAACATGCCAACGCAGAAGAGATAGGGACAAAGGGGGAGACCAAGATCACCAAGCATAGCTGCGAAGGGAGAATAACGGTGGGAGAGGAGCTGCAGCTGAGGAAGCTACAACTGCAACAGTAGCTGATGTTGAGATGATGTGACAGGCTACTCCCGTCAACGCTGCGGCCGACAGGGTGGAGATGGCAGCAGTCGAGACCAACTGCTGGATGTGATGATTCACCAATGATGAAGAAGAGGGCAATGCTGATGCATGTGTAGTGGATGTGTGAATGGAGTTGATGGCACTACAGAGTGCCGTTGCCGCTGCAACTGCTGCTGATATGACTGCGTCCGCGGCGGTCGTGATCTGAGTAGTGACGTTGACAGCAACAGCTGCCAGAGGGCCCTGATCAACTATTGCTGCTGTGTATATCTCAATGGCTGTACCTGTAGCAGTGCTAGCTGGTGCATGTGCAGCACGTGCAGTGGCAACAAAGGTGGAAGCAACAGCAGCACAAGAAACAAGGGCGGCCTGCTAAGCAATCAGGATGTCAGGAGATGAAGAAGAAGCGGAATCTGTAGCGGATGAAGCTGGGGATACGGCTCGGCGTGAAGCAGACGCTCTACATGCTGCTGTTGTAGAGGGTGTTGTTGCTCTACGAGACGCAACACGACGACACTGCTGACGAGACCTTTGGGCAATGGGGTTGGCTTCCCGGTGATTGAAGAGCTCGGTGATCACGCTGTGGCACCATGGCTTGTTCGTTTTGCGACGTCAGGGAATTGTCTGCGGTAGACTGGCAATGTGCCGCGTACTCTCTGATGTTCTCCCAATCATAGCAGGCTGCAGGGTCGTAGTCTTCGCCGGGATAATACCCCGGATTGCTGTGGCAAACCCTCAACCAAACCTCATGCTCCGCCCTCTCTTTGTAGTAACCAATCTTGTTGTGGATGCGGTTATGCTCACGCTTGGCCGTGGGCAAAGTGGGAATATGCTCTGTTTTGAGAGGAGATGCCAGTTCGATGAGTGCTCGGCTGCCCGGACAGGTAGCCTGCGAAGCTGAGAGGAGCACAATGGTAAGAATGCCACTGCTGCTATTGACACCACGACGGAGATGCTTACGAGCCGCTGCGATGTTAGGTATAGTTGCAGTGACCACAACATGGCCATAGGGCAAGGTACGGCGGCCGAAGAACGACCGAGAGGCGAGGTGCTGGCGGTAAAGAACACCAGTGTCAAGTGCAAGGGGAGCTACTGTGTGAGGCAGCTGTTGCTATAGATGCTGCTACAGTGACTGTGGTCACCGCCGGCACCTTGGCGGGAACGCGGATGAGCTGCGTCTATGTAGGGAGAAACTGCCGTGGTCACGGTGTGGTCCACTCACGTGCGTCGGCTGTAGCATGGCCAATAGTCAGATGGATGGCGGCAAAGAATGCCGATGCCGTAGTTGCAGTTGTGCCCTTCACGAAGTTAGTGCAGCACGTAGATCATGGTTGCGGTGTGTGAGGCTGCGATGGGTATGGTGATTGTGTCAATCGTAGGCACCACGGTGGGTGCGCACGCACAGCTACTAAACTTGGAGCATCTGCCATTGCCAGAGCATGGCCAACGTGCATGCAAAGGCTGCAACACAGCTGAGAGTAAAACTGACGGCGGCGGACAAGTGCCGATGCCGTTGGTGCAGCCACGTTGACCAGTGTCGTGGATGGCTAAGCATAGCACGGGTGCAAGGACAATGACTGTGTGCAGCAACTACGGTAGAGGCTGCTGCTATGGCTAAAGCCATTGTCGTCGTACGTGAATGACTTGTGCAGGATCACCCGTCATGTGTTTGTGAACGGAAGATGCCTCAGAACTGTCATGAGGAGGAGTGATTCCTCTTAATCTGATACCAGTAGGTAGCTGTGGTTGCTAGGATCAACAAACAAGTAAGCAACCAGGCAGGTGGAGGGAGCGACACCATGGATCGGGGGCAAGCCCACGTTACATACGAGGGTCAAAAGACAAGAAGTGAGCGAGTAAGGAGTGAGTGAAGTGATAAGCGCCAGTTGACCGGGCCACCCACGCGAGGCTCTCAACGTTGGGCCCTGACGCCACCCATGGATCAAACATGGCCTTGGAGCAGGTAAACTCCAACAGGTTTCTCATACGCCGGCATAAGCCACACGTGTGGTCTTGAGGGATCAGCAACACGCCTCACTATGCTAGAAGCATGCAAATGTGCAAGAACCCAACCACATCGATCACGAGCGTATGTGGTCCATGCACTCCTCCAAGTGTGTGCCCCATTCTAGAATGTAGTAGTATGAAACATCACTACAATCAAGCTCTCCACAAGACTGGTGCTGGTGCTGTGGCCATCACTTGACAACTTGATGGTGTTGCCGCCACGGTGTGCCCCATGTTGCATCACAGCTTTGTAGATTAATCACCTGCAGTGATGATGATGATGTGTGTGTGTGTGTGTGTGTGTGTGTGTGTGTGTGTGTGTGTGTGTGTGTGTGTGTGTGTGTGTGTGAGTAGAGTCAAGAGGTCACTTGCGTGTGTCACAACCACAACTAACAATTCTTGTACCAAAATTTCCTCCAAAGTCATTGCTCTACCANCACCTGCAGTGATGATGATGATGTGTGTGTGTGTGTGTGTGTGTGTGTGTGTGAGTAGAGTCAAGAGGTCACTTGCGTGTGTCACAACCACAACTAACAATTCTTGTACCAAAATTTCCTCCAAAGTCATTGCTCTACCATTGAAGTAGCTGAGCTCATGTTCTTGAGCCAACTAGGACGTCACACAATTATCATGGACTTCACTGTAGGAGACTCGGCACAACTATCACAACTGTAATGCACACCACTGCTCAGACTGTTTCTGGAGCTTGGTTGTGCTCTGCCGGCATCACGTGTAAAATCTTGCTCCATGGCATCATCTGAAGGACCGACCGGAGCACCGCAGCTTCTCCCTCTAGTCACCATCTCACATCTCACAGATCCACTCTTCCAGCCACGGGAGTGACCACTTTGACTTATCTGTGACTCTCACACACACTGGCATCCTCTTCAGGTCACCACAACAACACTATGTGCTGCCATGACACCAATCCTCACCTCATGAGGAATACCACAGTCCCCCTTCTTCCCTCATTTACACTAAGTCATCTACCTTAGCATCACCAGCAACATAGGAGACTCATCCATCGACAACATCCAGCACACTACAGACCTATGCAGATGTGAAGCTCTCTGACCTGATGGTGGAGGCAGGCAACACCAAGTGCAACTCTGACCCCCACATTGACCAGGAAGGAGTTGGCCCACAAGCCACTGAAACTTCCACACTTGACAACCAGTGGGTGTGGCCCGATGACAAGAACAACGACGAGCCTCTGTAGGTGAAGAGGCTATTTCCAGGTCACTTGCGTGAGGACGTACGCAAGTGGAGGAGGCACGCATTTGCCAGGTCAAATGACTTCTTTACACAGCCGGGTCTCTCCCTTTGACCCTTCTTACCAGCAACCAGATCTCGACAGTACTATCTGATGGCCAGCAACTGCCGACTATGACAGTGAGACCCCTGGACACATCCGGCTTCTTCCTGCCTATTTTGATTATCTTAACCTAGCTGGTGCCATCTTGGTCACTACAACAGGTGCTCTTGCTCATTCTTCTACGATTGCCAGAGCTAGCCGGGATCCCACCGCCAATGTTGTCGAAAGGGCTTCCTCTGCCTATACAAAAGCAGCTACCTCACATTCTCTACTGCCTAGAGCCAAAGCTAACGTCGCCCTGCAGATTGACGCACCATTGCATACCATTTCAATAGTTGCTGCCACAACAGAACACACTACCTTGGACTTAGCCAACTCCATTCCCACATCCACTGGTACTTCTGTTGTACTCACAACTTCAGGATAACGTTGGCCTCTTGGACAACATGCCATGAAATGAGTGTCGGTGGCTTCTACAACTGCAGCGGTGGCTTGTGCCATCGTGACCGGACTATTGTGTTCCAATGTGGCCATTGTAGCGTGGCTGTTCTCCCTTCCTTGGTAGCATCCATTGTGCCGCCAATCTTCTCCCTACTACCTCTCACTAGTGTGGTAAGCACCCCTCTCTTCCCTCTTGCTTTGTTGCATATCAGCTCACTCACATCATGCCCAATAATACTGAAGTTGTGGAGACATTGCAAGCAGCACTGCATGAGGCTCAGGATGGCAGGCGTATGCTTCAGGAAGAGCTCTGTTGTGTCGCTGATGCTAAGGCGCGGATGGCCACAATGGTGGAAAACATGGTCATGGAGCACCTCCGCTCCATTCCAGCCCTCGCCAACGCTGTGGAAACTATTGGTGCTGGAGACACAGGGAACAAGGGACGGCTGCAAATTTTGGATTTACAGTTGTAGGGTGATCAAAAGTTACTACTCCCAACGGGCACACTCTTACCCCCTCTCTGTTACCTGAGTGTCAAAAGGAATTTGAAACAACGCCACCGCACTTCACATTGAAGATGACTTTCTCTTCATGGGAGACCCGGTTCAGCTCTGGGCTCAAGGTGAGATCCTCTGAGAGTACTACTCCTCAGCTGACTCTACTACATCTCTATCGTTTGTTCCATCTCAGTCCAAGGTCTCTCATCGTATGCATGCCTTGATCAAGGTGGGTCTAGATGACCTCCTTGATGACATTGGGACTTACAATGCTGACACTGCACGTAGCACCCTTGTTGATCCCATTGATGCATATGCACTCATTGGCCACTGCACAGAAATCACTTGCCATGCCACACGATGTCCACACACTATCCAGTTCAACCAATTGCGCATGAGAGTGGATGAGCCTACTGATGCACACTAGACCCACAACATTCGTCTCCTTTGTGAACTTGAAAAGATCGCAACTGGTCAACTCTCCACATGCCTCTCCTTGTAGCTAGCCTCATCCCCAAACTCTGTGACCTGTACTACCTGTACTGACAAGTCTCTTGCACTGAAATTGAACAGATTGCTACTGAACCAGTGCCACTGGGCTCAACTCCTGGAATTGGTGCACTCTATGTGTTCATAGCTGTCTTTCTTACAGACTAGTAGAGTGACCTCCAGAACAAGCGCCTTCACCGCACAAACGTGGCTGCTGTGGCTACGGCATCTTCTTCTTCCCCTTCTTCATATTCTACGACACCATTTCTACATCCTCAACTAGCACAGCCTATCTAAATCTTGGGAAAGGCTGTGGAGATGGAGGAAACAACCGAGGTTGACATAAGGGTCGTGATCAAGGCAGTTGCAGCACCAAAAGTGCACAGAACTGACCTCCAGTCACCCGCTGGAGCCGTGTGACTGTTGGGCATTCTGCCCCTAAGTGTCCAGCCCCCTGGTGCCCAGTTCAGCATGATGATGTGAGCCTTGCATCTCCATCTCTCTCTGTGTAAATGAGGCTCTCACTGGTGTTTCCTCATCTCTCATTGATGCCGCAATCTCCAACCCCTCGACCAGAACAACTCCAGCAGGTGATTATGCTTCCTCTGCACCCTCACCTAACTCAGTGCCCTGGTGCGGCTGGATCCCACCTCCCATGGGACCATCCTACTAAGGGCCTCCATCTCCTCTATACACTCCCTCATCATGGTCCCAGGTTGGCTTCACCTTCCCCGAGGCACGATCTACCCATCGTCTCCCCAACAATTGCCATCCTAATGAGCGTGTCTTTGACAAACACCTCAAAAATCTGCTCCATCTTTGTGATCAGGGAGATGAGGGTGTGATGGGCACGTCTCGTACTCTTGTCTTTGAGTCGAATGGACCTCTTTGTGGCACGTTTTCTCTGAGGGCTCAAGGATGCGTGCCTGATATTTTTCCGTGGATAGAGGACGGACAGTCTATTACACTCCCATGTCATCACTCACACTCTGTCCCACACTCTGGCACAGTCGTGATCTGCCTTGTGTTGTTTTCTGCTTGTGCCTTGCATGACTTCTAGATCATCAATTCAGCAGCCACCCATCAAATGACGTCCTTGTCATTCCTCCTTCATGTCTCTCAGTCCTATATGCCCCATTCTCTTTGTTTGTACCGGCTCCGGCCAACTCCTTCTTATCCAAGGAGTTGAAGTCGTTAGGTTCACTAGACCATTTGGTGATCTTTTTTTACACGAAGTTCTGTATGTGACTCATTTAGACGTCAGCTTGCTATCTGTCACCACCCTTGATGATCAGGGAATGGACTTCTCATCCAACAGTGGTCTACACCACTGTTGGATACACCACTGCACGAGCCCTTCTCAGTCTAGTTGCTCAATAACATTGGGAACATGAGCAAATGGACGTGAACAATCCAGCCACGTTGTGAGTGGCCGCTTCGAGAAATTCCGCCAAGAAGCCGGGGGGGGGGGGGGGGGGGGGGGGGGAGGTCGAGAGCATCAAGGTGCGCATGTGTGAAAGGTTAGCACCATTGAGAAGTGGATTTAACAGTACTGAAACGTCAACACGGTTTTTGGACAATTCTGCCGACTACTTGGTTGAATGTGCCAGAACCTTCGGGACAGGACAGGTCGCAAAAGTGCCCTTGGACGATCGGCGAATTTCCTCGAGGTTGACGTGTGGTGGGCCACAAATGTAATGACAGAAATGCCCAGCCGCAGAGTTCAGGGACTCATGTACGTTTCAGACGTACATGCACCAACCTATCGCTCTAAATGCCACAAATGCTCAAGCTCCGTAGAGAATTCCTCAGACGTCATTGAAATCTGAAAAACAAAAAAGATAGCGAAGCACCATTTACTATTGTAAGTTAATCAACATCGGAGACATTTTCTAGGAGGGTCTAGCCTTTTACCCGCTATTTTGGCAACTAGTTTACAGTAGGATAAGTTTATGAGAAGTGCCTAGTGTGATCCCTCTTGGCCCGTTCTCACGCAACTTCTCATTGTTGATCCCCGATCCTGTTTGGGGTCCTCCTCAAGCGGAGAGGTTTACTGTCGAAGCGCATTTATTTTGAATGCCTCTATGCAAATTGTGGACAGACATGGTGACTAATAACCGCCAAAGGAACAATCCTTATGAGTAGCATTTTAGGCAAATATTTGAGAATGAGGCATTTGGGAAGGTAACACAAGGTATGCGTCAACGGTGTGCACAAATGCGATGTCTCCGGATTTTCTTGAATGGAAAGTTATGTTGACGAGCCACAGACATGTGCTTTCAGTGCATCCAGTACGTTGGTTTTTTGCCAATGTTCATAACGCGTACTTGGATTGGGGAGTGTTCTAAGCATTGTGAAATGTACATTGTGTAAACTGGACATCTTGTGCTGAATGAAGACATTCATGTGCCTTCATTGGTGTAGTATAACAACAATAGCGTTTTGTATGCCCTTCATCAATGCAGAATCACATGTTTGATCAAGCATGTTGTCTTCTATGCCCTTGTCACTTCATTTGAACACATTAAGTCATGTTCTAATACGTATGTATGCTATTCAAGCCCACCATGAATTGTGACACTGGTAGTGCAACTACCAGCGGCATGAGGATGAAATAGTGATGACTAATGTTCAATCCTGTAGGTCAAGAATAAGTTAGATAGCTTTAGAATTTGGAAACAGCATCAAACTATCATGTATGAACTTCACTGGATGCATCAGGTCTCGTGAAATGGAGGTAATAGGTCACATGAACTGGTCTACACTTGAACGCACATGGGTAGAGAAACATATGACCTCACAAGGAGGACAATCAGTCCCATTTGTGAATTCCTGACATGCATCATGGAACTCATCTCCAAAGGGAGATGCACACATGCCAGTGCACAAATTTGCCATATGAAACATGGCCCTTTCTGTGTCGAACCCCCCTAGGTTGAGGTTTTTCATCGTGCAGCTGACCACGTATGCTTCTGTCTGTGCACCACACATGCCATGGGCCACATGTGATCTGACCCTCTGTAGTTGCACTCCCAACCTTGGTTTTGGCTTCACCACAGTCCTCTCTAGCACATGGATCTGCCTCAAATGCACAAAAAACAGAAACAGAAAAAACAACAGTTAAAACTGACAACTTCACGCACACATAGCAATGAACGTGTGATGACCATGAGAAAAAGGCATTACCTATAAATCGGGTGAGGTGTGCTAGCCTCAACCAAAGGATGCAAGCACTAACCAGCGGCAATGAAGACCAAGGGACGGCCGGTGCATACCTTTCCATGTATGTGGAAGCACATAATATTCTTGGAGAAGCACTGGAACACACTGTACTGGGAGCAAACTGTACTCTGTTATTCATGTGCCAACATACAAGGCTACATGTATATGATGACACATCCTAGGCGAGCTGAGATAACCAAGCCATTCACAGCCCCGTACAAACCATGGATGAGTGATATTGCATCAGTATCATGAAGTTCATCTTCCCAGCTTTCCAACGCACCAAGAAGCATATTGTTCCGTGCAGGAATGGCCAAGATATGCCTATTTCTGTGAAGCACGGAAATCTGCCACCGGAAGCACCACTAGCAGCGGTGATAGCCGCCCGAAGTGCCATTTCTGGTAAAAACACATCGGGACGCCATTCTGACGTGCCCTTGGTCCTCAATGATCCTTGATTCACTTACTAACCGGGCCCCAAGATGCGATTTGTCCTTGTTGAGTCTTCTGAGGGTCGAGCCCTGGTCCTTGGGGATGAATTCCCGTCAACTGTTTTCCCCTCAACCGGTCCAACCTTTGGCCAGGTGTAACTTCCTCAATTCTTGATGGATCAAACCCGTTCTTTGGTAAATTTTGTAAGTTTTTCCTGTAGATTCTAAATCCGCAGTCAGATTACATATTATTGAAAGCGTTAAGCTGTAATCAGTACCGGTGGCACTGTCCGGCTTCCAGTACTCTCCCCTTGAGGAGCAAGCCATCCCGCTTTGCTCTTGGTACTTCCCGAGGATGACATTTATCCCACCAATGTTGAAGTTGCAGGCAGGTTCCCATGAGTTGTGGGCCACGTCTTAGTCCTTCCACTTGACGATGTAATTCCATCTTCAGCCACGAAAATGGTGGTCAAGGATGGCCTCCACATCAAACTCTTACTCGTCCTCAATGACGAGTGGATAGGGAGGCTCAAAACTGTGGCCACAGAAATGATCCAGTCCGATCATGGTAGAGTTTGAGCTTGGAGATGTGGAACACGTCGTGGATTTTCAAGGAAGACGGAAGAGCCAACCACACCACCACGCGCGTCTGCATTTTGAGCACCTCAAACAGAACAAGCCACCGGGGTTGTAACTTGTCCGATCAGACCCCGCAAAGCATGAAATGCACGCTGTTGAGAAGCACATGGTCACAGACCTTGAGTGTTGCTTCTACATGTCAACGGTCCACTTGGACTTTGTGCTGCTCGTGTACCTTTGCCAGTGCATGCCACGTTGCTGTCTAAATCTGGTTGAAGTCACCTGCGGTAGACTCCACCGTGGACATGTTGTTTTGAATTGTGCAAACTGAGGGGTATGGGGGCCATTGTCCCATTCACCACTTTGAATGGCGCATTGCTGGTGGAGGCGAAAGTGGCGGAGTTGTATGCCAGTTCAGCAGTTGGAAAACATTGGTCCCATGCCATCTTCACCAGATCATCCACTACACTTAGGAGCTGCTCCAGCGTCTGGTTTGTCCGCTTTGTCTGTTCGTCAATTTCGGGATGAAAACTTGTCGACAGCTACACCTGGCTACCATGCCGTTCCACGAGTTCTCGCCAGAAGTTGCTTGTGAATCTCGGGTAACAGTTGCTCACAATGGACCACAGCATGTCATGAAGGCGCACCACATGCTCAAGGAACAACTAAGCCGTGCCTTCCGTGTTCACTGTATCAGGTATTGCAATGAAGTGCAACATCTTGTTGAAGCGATCCACCACTATCAACATCGCATTGTGACCTGCCGCTATCTTGGGTGAGCCCGTGATGAAGTCCATGGAGATATCTTGCCTCAGCTGCTCGGGGATGAGCAAGGGTTAGGAGAGACCCAGGGTTTTGGTCCTCCGTGTCTTGTGGCTTTGGCACAGATCACAACTCCGACAGAATTCAGCCACCTCCGACGACATGATGGGCCACCAAAACAACCGAGCAACCGTCTTCAACGTTTTTTTGACGGAGAAGTGACCGCTCAGATCACTGTTATGACACTCATCCAAAATCAGTTGCCAAAGCACTGGCATCATGAGAACCACTACCTGCTTCGTGTCACACCATTGCCAATGCGACGGCTCAAAGAAAAATATCTAAGCGTCACATTCCCCATGCGTCTTGTATCCCTCCATGAAGTGCTTCACAAGGAAGGCATCCTCGTGAATGGTGAAAGACACGACCCGCATCATCAGGTCTGGTCACCATGAGAGTATGTCAGTTGGGTTGATACCACCCGGCTGGTACATGATCTTGTAGTCAAAGTGTGACTGGAGGTACTCCGTGCAACGCGCTTGTCGCCGGCTCAGGTTCGACTACATCTTGACGTACTTCAACAAGTAGGGGTCGGTGTACACCGTACATTTCTACGCCTTGAGGTTACACCGCTAGTTCTTGAAGGTTGCGACCACGTCGAGCATTTCCTTATTGTGGGTGGTGTAGCTCCGCTACAAGTAACTTGCGTGAGTAGTAGGTGGCCGGTTGTGACCCATTGCCAAAATCCTACAAAAGAATACCACCAATGGCCAGGTTCAACGCATCTGTCGCCATTTCAAAATCACGACCACTATTGGCCAAGTACAGGGCTGGCGTGGAGGTCCTAGCCCTTTTGAGATTCTCAAAGGATTCTTGTTTGCTAACTCTTTAATTCCACTCCCGATCCTTGCAAGTGAGATGGGAGAGTGGCGATACTACTCCCCTACAGCCAAGGATAAACCTGTGGAGTATTTGAGAAAACCAAGGAACACCTATACATTATACACAATACACAACTTTGGCCACCCTTGCATGACTGATACCTTGTGCAATTCCATGAAAATCCGTCCATCGTCAGTTATGTGTCCAAGGAATTCAACTTTCTCCACCAAAAACTCTCACTCAGAGAACTTTGTGAAAAACTTCTCCTTCCTCAAAATCTTGAGGACCATCTTCACATGCTCCTCATATTCCTCCGCCGTCTTCCTATACACCAAGACGTTGTCGAGGTACTCCACCACAAAGTAATCCAAATACGACTTGAAGATGTTGTTCATCACCGCCATGAAGGTGGTCCGCGCATTGGTCAACCCGCATGGCATCACGAGAAAATTGTAGTGTCCGCAGCGGGTGTGGAAGCCCATCTTTTCCACATCGACCTCCGATCTTTGTAAAGAAGCAAGCAACATAGAGTTGATCAAAGAGCTCCTCAGTTTGTGGAAGCGGGTACCGGTTATTGATGATCAACTTGTTCAACTCCTGGTATTCCATGCACATGCACATCTCCCCATCCTTTTTCTGTACAAAGAAGACAGTTGCAGCATAAGGAGATGAGGATGGACAAATGAATCCCTGCTCCATCATCTTGGTCAGCCGCTTCTTGAGCTCCTTCGATTGTGCATTACTCATGTGATACATTGCATGAACACGTGGATGTGCTCCAGGTTTGAGGAAGATGCGATGGTCCACATCCTGCTTTGGTGGTAGACCCACTGGGAGGGTTTCAAGGAACACGTCCTCAAACTCCATACACACCTTTCAAAGATCCTCGGACACCACGACAAACTTGCTTTGGGGCCCCGGCTGCTCACAAGCCGCACCATGCACCATAGCAGGCGCCACGTCCTCTGGTTCATCAAAATCATCCTCCACGTCTCACACAAATGCCAGAATAAATCCTCTCCCTTCTTCAAATCGCGCGCTTGAGCTGCACCAAGTTCAACATCATAGGCGCCGATTCCTTCTTGCAAGGCGCTGACTGCTACAAAGCTTCCTCCTCGCAAGTCTCATCCCCCGAGGCCTCTTCCTTGGACCATGTAGGCAGGGCATACTCCTTGTCTTTGAGATTCAATGAGACAGTGCACGCCTCCCATTTGATGGCGGGGTTGTACTTGTGGAGAAATTCACGACCAAGGATCACATCAAAATTTGTCATCGAACACATCCGGTCTACAGTTGTTATGCAAACCTTCTCCATCCGAATGAAGAGGGGACATGCCAGATCTCCCACTTCAATCGTGCCATTCAGTTGGTTAGCGGCCCCGCTTGTTGCTTGGGAGTGCAAGGCCCCACTTCTGAGCATAATCCATGCTTACAAAACTGTGGCTCATGTCACAATCAAGCAGACTCCCCACCTTCTCCCTCACGCATTTCACTTGCGTCTCCAAGGGAAGTGCGGACTGCACCTCCTCATACCAAAAATTGTTTGCCTTTAGCTTGGAAACCCCCTCAATTGCCACAAGGCATTCACGATGGACGGACAAGCGGCGGTTTGGGCTGAGGAGCAAGGATTAATGCCGCCTACTTCTAGCTCTCCTCGTTTTCCAACCCATTTGTTACTTTCTTTGCTTCCTTCGTGGCCTGCTTCTCCTTCCCTTGCCGCTTATCCTTGTCATCGCCCTTCTTTGGACTCTGACAAGCACGCACAATGTGGCCAGGCTTCCCATAGTTATAGCAGTTAGGCTGTTGCAATGCTCCAATCTCCATGGGAGTGTCATCACTCCTGCCCCGCTTTCCATAACTGCCACCAAAAGAGTTGTGGCTGTTGGCATGAGCCTGTTGCACGCGTGAATTGAACCGCTCTTTTGTTGCGATCATCCCTGGTAGGCCGTCGTTGAGATTTTGCATCACCGTCAGCGTGTGGATGTCATTTTTTAGGTTGTTGCCATAGTGGAAGCACTGTTCATAAGAGTCAAATCCACAGTTGGCGACGATCTCATAAAACCTGCGAGTGCAATTGTTGATGCCACCAATCTGGCAAAGCCAACACAACTTGGCGCATGTGTTGTTCCCCACATCATCCACGGTGAAGTGCTTGATGAATGACTCCGTCAACTCCTTTTGCGAGGTCATCCATTTCAGGATAGAATCGTCGCTGCTGCAGATTGGAGCTCATGGGGTTGAGATTCTGGTCGCATGCCGGAAACTGTTGCTGCTCCACTACTATATGGATTGGACTGCATCACATCGGCCCACCAATCCAATGATGCCACTTGCAACATGGTCACGGCATAGCCGCGGCGTGCCTTGTACCTTGAGGCATCCACGCCGATGGTGGTGAATTATAGCTTCACTCGGAGTATCCAAGTGTGCAGAACTGGTCCATCATTCTTTGATGGGTCAAATGGCTCCGGTTTTGGTGGGCTCAGAATGCCCACTACATCTCTATACTTTGTGGCAATTGTCCCTACTATTGTCATGGAACTCTTCACGAGCTCTTGATTGAGGTACAAATTTTGTTCCTCCAACTCGTCCAACTTGGCCTGCATGTTGGCAAGCAACTTTTGCAACGCTGTGGAAACTATTACTTTGCCTTGCTCATCAAATGCAGTGGCAATCGAGAACCTGCTGGATGAATTCTTCTTTACGTCTGGTGAAACGTCTTCCTCAAGGGGTCATGTGGTTATCGCCTTGTCACTGGAGTGCGTGGTTGATTTTGGGCCCGGATCTGCCAAAGAGACGAGATGCGTGCTGGTCTATGCTGACTAGGAGAGGTTGCCACGTAGATGGTTGTGCCCCTGAGCCAAGGGTGGCTCTGACACTAAGTGTAAACTGGGAACAGTGTGCTAGCCTCAACTGAAGGGTGCAAGTACCAACCGATGACAACGGCGACCAAGGGGAGGTCGGTACACACCTTCCCATGTATGTGGAAGCGTAGTACTGTCTTAGAGGAGCACAGGAACAGGTGTGGCAAAGTAGGAGTAAACTGAACTTTTCCTTCAATTGTCAACATACAAGACTATGTATACATGACGACAAATCCTAGGCAATCCAAAATCATCAAGCTGTGTGCGGCCCCGTATGGACCAGGGATGAGCATCATCGCTTCAGCATCACATAGCTCATATTCCCAACTTTCTAACGTACCAAGAATCACATTATTCCATGGAGGAACAGCCAAGATAAGGCCATTTCTGTGAACCATGGCAATCTGCCACCGACAGCACCACTACTGGCAGTGACGGTCGTCCGAAGCGCCTTTTCTAATGATAACACACCGGCATGCCATTTTGATGCACCCTTGGTCCTCAATGATCTTTTATTCATTTACTATCCGGGCCCCAAGGCACGCTTTGGCCTCGTTGGGTCTTCCAAGGGTTGAGCCTTGGTCCTTAGGAATACATTCCCGTAACCTGTTTTCCCCTCATCCGGCACAACCTTTGCCCAGGTGTAACTTCCTTTATTCTTGATGGATCGACCCGTTCTTGGGTCAATCTTGCACGGTTTTTCCTGCAGATCCGAGATTCACAATCAGATTGAATCCCGGCATGGGGTTGCAGTATGTCCTTCACTCCGCCATCTTCGTGACATGGATGCACATGTAAGTATTCAGGTTGACTCCTGCATCGAGCAAGAAGCTGACTGCATGTTGGCATGGGAAGCCATTCTTGGACCACTTACCGCAGTTTTACTTCGTGTTGTTGCAATCCACCTCACAGCCGGAGAGGCTATTTGGACCCAAGATGGTCCTAGAAAACCTTCTGGCTTGGATGATTTCATACTCATGTGCGTGCTGCACGTAGTTCTTCATTTTAACATGCGTGAGCGGGACGAGCATGGTCTTCCAGTGATGCGTTAACCGGCACTGTTTTGCGAATAGCTTCTACACCTACACATACAGCCATCAAAGAAGTGGAAGGAGTACAAGTGTCACAACTCCATGATGTGAGTGTTCAGGAACTCTTCTGTGTTCCCCGTCATGTGTCCTCCACGTGCCACAATACAGTACCCTCTGCTCCACTTTTTCAACAAGATTATTGGTTCTCCACTACTGTAAAAAATGTAGAACTCATCATGCTTTGATGCATGTGGTAGTTCGGCCCAGACGCGCTGGAACTCGTTGGCGGTGGAGGCTTTTTCAAGGTTCAAGGACAGATCCCCTGTGACCCTATCAGCCTTGGACTTGCCGTTCTCGCGGATGTGCTATGCGCACAATGTGTGTGTTACACTTGGCAGCTTGCAGGCAACAACAGCTAGCAGCCCACCATCATCGTTGGAGATGATGGCTGTGTCGCAGTTCCTGGCCATGGGATATGCCTGCAACAGCTGCTGCACAAACCACATCTACTTATCTTTGTATTCCTGGCCGCACGGTGCCCACCCCACTGGAATGGAGTGGTTGTTGGTGTCCTAGTCTTGAGAAATCAGAAGGACCCGTTTGAAGCCGTTTTGCAAACAGTTGCACCCGTAATGACCAAGCACCGGACATGATCCCAACCTTCTCGACACACTGTGGATGCAATGAAGGCCCAGCGGAACAGCTTGTTTCTGTCCCCCTATGTGCACGCTATAGTCCGGGACTCCACCCTCTTCAATTGCACACCATGGAGTGCAAAAAAACTGAGTTTCACACATGCCATGTGCAAAAACCAACACATTTCAAAATCAAATGAAAACTGAGAATTCTAAATTCGGAAATGTACTCAAAGAAGAGCGGCCAAAACATCTTCTTTCCCATGAGCTTCTCTTGGTGTAGTAAATGGCCAGATAGTCAAGTTTCTTGCCGGTGCATGCTTCGAAGGTTTATTGCAGAGTCTAGGAGTTGGTAGAGGGCCTCTTCTTCATTTCTTGCTTGATGTGGCGTAAGACACATGCTGAATGGTGTGCCTGACCACCCTTCTTGTTGTTGGGGATACACTTGTGGTCATCGATATACTCTATGACTGTGATGTTACCGTGGTGGCGCTGGTAGCATGCCTTGAGTAGCCATGCGCAGCCCGTGGACTTCCACTGACCACAGCGCACCTCCAGACGAGTCAACTCGCTACAGACCAACAAGAACAGCATACCGCTGTCCAAAGAAAAAATATTTCAAGGCCTCACAACAAGCTTCCATGTTGCAAAAGGCTTGGCCATCTGGGAAGTTTGTGCTTCTTCCCTTACGCTTCCATGTCCTTGAAACATGAGTGTCTTGCAACTCCTTGCTGCTTTTGTTTGGAAATGGTGGAGGAGTGTTCTCATTAGACAACCCCGCACATAGGAAAGGTACAAAAATGTTAGAAAAATACGTATGGACCTTGACAACAACATACATGAGTCGATGGCAAGCGGATAGTGTACTTCGACACAGCAGGAGATCCAACCATGTTGGTTGCGACGCCATAACTACATACTTGGTAGGTTCAAACCACCCACACGAGAAACACAACACGGACAGACTCATTGTCTTCCTCAAATATGCATTTCCACTCATCAAAGCTCTCAGTAGAGCACTGTGTCATGCATTCTAAGACACTGACATGACAGCTTTAATCATGCTCCTCCATCCATGGAAGAGGAGGGAGGTCTGTGGGTGGTAACGGTAGACCAAAACCTCACGCGGATTGTCATCGTCCTCGTCCGTGTCCTCGCCTTATGAGGCATGAAAAGTGGTGGCCATCATGGCCAAAATCAGATGTAACGATGTATTTAATGAATCCTAGCACCGGATTGGCACACCCATCCATTCTCAGTTCAAGGAGGAGAATTATCCTAGAGGTAGAGTCCTGCTGCGACAAGTAGTCGACATTGGTAGGACATGACGACTTGGCATAAACAATTTCTCAATGTCCACAAACCCTATGGCGACGAGAATGGACATCCACATTGCATGGCGGTTGGCTAACTTTCCATGCTCAACAACCATCGCAAACCATGCAAGGATGCTGAAAGCATTGAAAGGGGGTAGAAAAAAACTTTGCCTACCATGCACCTAGAACCAGAACACCGACCAAGGAAGGTACATCATTTGAGCAAGGGATACTGAAAACATGTGGCCTGTTCTTGAAATATCAGCCAGGTGGCGTTGTTTGCATGTGGATGATAGATGGCAACGTCCACCTGGCAACTTACTGCATGAGTGAGATGTTGTTCTTTTATGCCCTATGGCCACTGCTATGGCTTAGCTTACAGGTTGGGCATGCACTGCTCCCTTGTAGTAAGTCCACCAAACCTTGTTCATGGTGCAAGTCCAAGTGAGACACCAGAAGTGTAGTGCAATGGATAGCATGCTGGACTTAGGGACGACAGGTCCTGTGATCAAGCCTTGATGTGCGCAGGAAGATTTTTGACCTTCCTGCATAGGGGACGTTTCCTAGACATTTCTCCATGCATGACAAGGATGTGCCACTTGGCCGTCAGTGGATACGCCAATTGGCGAGCTGGTGAGGTGGAGTGGAGTGGCCACCCCCAAAAAAGTGCCACTACCCACACACCTCAGAAGCCAGGCCTTGGACTATATACACCAGGCTCATTCTCCATTCTCATTACACAATCTTACCTTAGATGCTCCTCACAAAGCTGACCAACTAAGGGACACTATAAAGAAGACACTTGTTGGTCTAAGCCTCAGGAGTTAGTCTCTAAGAAGTACCTCGCGCGGAAGTGATCAAGTGTTAAGTGGACACAGTTGCTAGCAAGTGATTTCCTAAGGGCTGCTTAGTGTGGAACCGTGATCCGGAGGGTGATATCTTCTCCTAGCTGAAATGCTAGGAGCGGACGACAGGTGCTGTTGTGTCGGCCCTACTTTCTAGTCCGTTTACCTCAGGCCAGTTGACAAAGGGTTATGCGCCTACACTGACCAGTTGTAAGGCACACTTTGCTCAACTCTGGTACGCTCTCTCGAGGTGCGCACGTCAGCTCCATCAGCTTGATCAGCTCCATCAGCTTCATTAGACCCAAAGGCTGGGCTTGCACTCAGCACACAGGGACCAAGGACAAGCTTTGCCCTTGGAGGCATGACCCTTGGGTCCCAACCAGGACAAGCTCTGCCCTTGGAGGCAAGACCCTAGGTGTGCTGGTGTGAATGGTCTTCTCTGTCTGCAGGTAGACATTGGCTGGAGGGGTAAGCAACGGAATTGCATCTTTAAAACGGTAGCAGACATCAGCTAACATCAGCCTACATCGGCCTCAACGTAGCAGAGATGCAGATTGTAGAGAAGGGCAGCTAAAATGGCTGGCCCATCAGGAGCACTGGGGGCTGCCGCAGGGCAGTCCTCAAACGCAACAGAGGCTGCCGCAAGGCAGTCCTCAAACTCAACAGTGGCTACCACAAGGCAGACCACAGGAGCAACCATGATTGCCACCACACTGCTGCAAGGTCTTCGATCTTTGGGAGAAATCTCTGTGTTCGAGGGGAATGACATCCCGCTCTGGAGATGGCAGTTTGAACTGGCAATGAATGTGCGTGGATTCATCAAGCTTCTGAAAGGAGAAGAGCAGGTTCCCGCGGAGGGCTCACCGCAGCACGAGACATTGACTAAACGAAATGATATTGTCATGTCACTTCTCACCAACGCGGTAGCCACTCAGTATGCTCTTGTCATTACGGGGTTCACACTGGCTTTGGATACTTCTGCCAAGCTTAAGCGTATGCACCAATGCACCTCCCTCGCAAACAAATTATTCATCCTACAACGACTGATCAACATGTGGGTGATTGAGTGCAAATCAATCCCAGACTTCCTACAGGAGTTTGAAGGACTCCTTGGCAAGGCTCGCCAGATGAACTGGGACCTTGACAAAAACATGCAAGCCATGATACTCCTCATGGAGCTACCGGAGAGCTGGAGCCCAATGATCACTGTTATGGGTGGTTGGAAGGAGGATGACCTGATGTACACGGCAGTGTCCGAGTACGTCCGAAACGAGGCCATGTTCCATAGCGGAAGTGAGGCTAAATTCTCAGCCTATGCCGCATGCTACTGTGGCCGCGGGAGCAAAGGGTCAGCCTCTGGTCAGAAAGGTGGCAGCGGAAGCGGTGGGAATAATGGCGGCAAGGCTCCCAAGAGATAGGGAAACTGCCACAACTGCAACAAACCTGGGCACTGCGCAAAAGAGTGCAGGTCACCAAAGAAGGAAGACAGTGGAAGCGGTGGGAACAAAGGTAGCAAAAAGGATTTCAAAGAAGCCACCAACATGATGGCACAGAGCATGCCTCCGGAAAAAGGAGCGGCGCTGCTCAGACCAGGAGCCTTCGGGCTCGACTCCTGCACCGACCATCACTCTAGCAATGACCAGTCTCCATCGGCCCCACTAAGTGGCGGTTCTGATGCACAAATGGTAGCGTTGAGGACACAAAGGGTGTGGAGAAGGATCTACGGCTATGTGATGTGGTCTACATGCCCTTGTTTGCGGCAAACCTCCTGTCCATGTCGAGAATAACGGACAATGACATGACTGTGGTGTTTATACAGAAAAAGGCAGTTGTCCTCAAGAACGAAGACATAAGGGTCCTCTACGCAAACAAAGACCACATAGCATTGGTTCCACGGGTTGACGAGCTCTACGTGTTGCAGAAATCCCCGGCAGATAGCTCTGAAGATGAGGGTCATACAGGTGCAGCAGAGTTAGTGGTCTCGGTACCAACGCATGAGAACACACCAACGGCAACGCAAAATGTTCCCTCTACCACCAAGAACAAAGATGCTGAGCTGTGTCATAGACGCTTTGGGCATGTTGCAAAGAGCACACTCCAAATCATGCAGTAACAACAGCTTGTCCGCGGCATGGAGGGGTGCACTAAGGATACGACTGGATGTGGTAACTTGTGTGAACCTTGCCTCCTAGGCAAGACCAGGAGAAAGCGCTTTGAGCGCAATGGTTACCGCACAGAAGCAGCCCTTGAACTGATTCACACTGACGTATACGGACCCTTTCACACGGCATCAAACGGTTGTAGCAAGTAATTTCTGACCTTCATCGACGATCACAGCTGCAAGGTGTGGATCTACTTCCTCAAAACCAAGGGAGAGGTCAGAGCCGCAAGTTGCAGGAGTTTTTCGCCATGGTGGAGCGGCAGACTGAAAAGAAGGTGAAGGCAATGCAAAGCAACAACGGCGGAGAATATGAAGCATGCAAAGGCTGGTTGCGGCAACACGGGATCAACCACCAGCCCACAACTCCCTACACACCACAGAGTAATGGTGTGGCCGAGCGGATGAATTAGATTATCCTCGGCATGGTGCGCAGCATGCCCTTTGATGCAAAGCTCCCACCACGCTTCTGGGCAGAAGCGACAAGAACAGCATGCTACATTTTCAACCTGACTCCTGCGGCTGCACTGGACAGGCGCGGCAAGAAAAAGGGCAAGCAACAGATGACGCCACAAGAAGTATGGTAAGGGAAGAAGTTGGACGCATTACACCTAAAAAAAATGGCTGCACCGCATGGACAAAGATCCAGGTAGGAGAGGGTGGCGGCAAGCTGGATGCAAGAGTGAGAAAGTGCGTGATGGTGGGATATGAGACAACCCACAAGACCTACCGCCAGTGGGACCTGGCAGTAAGAAGACTCATGACCAGCCGGGACGTAACCTTTGACAAGATGAAACCAGGCAATGAAGAGATTCTTGATCCCACACAAGCTCCAAAACAGGGAGAGTGGTTGGTGCTCCTGGATTCAGGAGACCAAGCTCCCAAAAACTGGCAGGTTGTGCCAGCGCGGCAGGCCATGGAGAAGAGTGGAGTGGCAGGGAGAGCGGCTGCGTAGGCTGGCACAGCAACAAGCTCCGACACAGATTCGGAGACGTCCGAGGCCCCTGAGACCAGCTTGGAGGCCAGTGGCTCTTCACAAGAGGAAAAGATAACTTCAGGGCAGCCAGCAACACAGGAGCAACAGTTAAGTAGAGATGAGGCACCAGCAATGCAATATCGCAGCAAACGGCGGAGAAAACAAATGCAAAAGTACAACGTTGACACCGGAAGCTGGACTGGTCATGTTTGGCTTTGGGAGAGCCGCTCATTTTGGCTGAGGTGCTGGCAAGGCCCGATGCAGCCAAGTGAAAGGAGGCGGTGGACAGCGAGCTCACGTCCATCGAAGAAAATGGCACATGTGCTCTGGTGGAAAGACCTGCTAGCGCTCACATGGTGGGCTCAAAGTGGGTGCTCACGCTGAAGCGGAAGCAAGATGATAGCATCGACGAGTGCAAGGCAAGGGTCGTGGCGAAAGGATTCTCACAGCACGCGGGGTCTAAGTACAATGAGACCTTTGCACCGGTCGTCACGTTTGCCTCCATCAGGTCCCTGCTCGCTGTCACTGCCACCAAAGGCCTTGAGATCCACCAGATTGATGTGAAGACAGCTTTCCTTTACGTGAAGCTTGACAAGGAGGTGTTAATGGAGGTACCAGAAGGTGTTAAAGCACGTGAGGGGAAGGCGTGCAAGCTGGTGAAGGCGTTGTACAGGCTGTTACAGGCCCCACGAATCTGGTACAAGGAGATGGACAGCTTCATGGCTGAGATCTCCTTCGCGCACTGCTAGAATGACCCCAGCGTCTATGTGCAAGAGGACAAAAGTGGTTTGCTGCTCGTGGCGTTGTACGCAGACGATGAAATAATGTGTTCTTCCTCGCAGGAGGCCCTTACGGAACTCAAGAAAAACTTTGCCATCAGGTTCAAGATGAAGGATATGGGTCCTCTTGAGTACTACCTTGGGATTGCCATCCACCGCAACCGCAAGGTAAGTACCACCGAGCTCAACCAGACCAAGTACATCATGGTCATCTTGAAGCGCGACAACATGGAGGACTACAAACCAGTCAGCACCCCCATGCCCTCCGACTGCAAGCTCTCCTCCTCCATGTCACCAAGCAATGAGGCAGACCGGCGGGAGATGCAAAACATTATGTACCAGTACGCCGTTGGCAGCCTCATGTATGCGATGGTGGAGACGTGACCTGATATCGCTTATGTAGTGGGCCAGGTGAGTAGGTTTGTGGCCAACCCTGGGCCAGAACACTGGCAAGCCTTGAAGCGGATTTTTCGCTACCTCAAAATGACTCGACACATGGGACTTTGGTTTGGAGGTTTAGAAGGATCAGACTCATTGCAACTGACGTGCTACAATGACGCGGACTGGAAAGGTTGGATTAACCACAGAAAGTGTACCTCAGGCTTTGTCTGCCTTCTCAACGGTGGTGCGGTCTCGTGGGTGAGTAGGAAGCAGGAATGCATCTTGCTTTATACTGCTGAGGCAGAGTACATTGCACTCTCCAAAGTGTGCAAGGAAATACAGTGGCTTCGTAGTTTGCTTGATGAGATCAAGGCACCACAAGAGGAAGCAACCATTGACCGCATCGACAACCAGAGTGCCATTGCTATGGCAGAGGACGACATGATCTTCCGACGTACAAAGCACACTGACATTCGGTACCACTACTCACGTGACCTTGTCTTCAAGGGTGTCCTGGAACTGGAGCACGTCGCAACCAAGAAAATGCTTGCGGACTTCTTGACAAAGCCACAGCATGTTGCAGGTACTCGAGGAATCGACATGGTAGACACAAAAACAACACAGAGTTATGTGTTCATGCAGAAGAAAATTACCACAACAGATGGCATGAGGTGCAAGGGAGATATTGTTGTTCTTTTATGCCCCATGGCTTAGCGGACATGTTGAGCATGCACTGCTCCCTTGGATTAAGTCCCCCAAACCTTGTTGATGGTGCAAGTCCAAGCGAGACACCAGAAGTGTAGCGCAATGGATAGAATGTTGGACTTAGGGACAACAGGTCCTACGATCAAGCCTTGATGTGCGCAAGAAGATTTTTGACCTTCTTGCATAGGGGAAGTTTCCTAGACATTTCTCCATGCATGAGGAGTGTGTGCCACTTGGCGGTCAGTGGATATGCCAATTGGGGAGCTGGTGAGGTGGTGTGGAATGGCCACCGCCAAAAAAGTGCCACTACCCACACACCTCAGAAGCCAGGCCTTGGACTATATACATCAGGCTCATTCTCCATTCTAATTACAAAATCCGGCCTTAAATGCTCCTCACAGAGCTATCCAACTAAGGGAAACTATAAAGAAGACACTGGTTGGTCTAAGCCTCAGGAGTTAGTCTCTAAGAAGCACCTCGCACGAAAGTGACCAAGTTAAGTTAAGTGGACACAGTTGCTAGCAAGTGATTGCCTAGGAGTTTCTCAGTGTGGAACCATGATCCTGAGGGTGATATCTTCTCCTAGCTGAAATGCTAGGAGCAGACGGCGTCTGCTTTTGTGTCCGCCCTGTTTTCTAGGCCGTTTGCCTCAGGCCGGTTGACATGAGATATGCGATGAGCACACTCCTTTCGGACTATGTTGACATAAACGTAGGATCAAGATGGTACACGGTTTGTGTGCATGTAGTTTTACGGAAGTAACTGCATGAGCATCATGTCACCTTTGCATTTGTTGCCTATATTTACATCCACCCGCTAAAATGGGCTTATTAAGTAGGGGTGAATCATCTTTTCATGTAAATATAGCTTTCGTCATGACTTGTACCTAGCGTCAACCGACTCTTGCAGACTATGAGTCCGGTTTCATTCCCTGCGTTGTATGAATATCCCTTGGAACCAATGAAACATAAAAGGAGATTGTCCTCGTATCCACTTGTACTAAAAAACTCCTCTTTGACCGGTGTGGCACGTATTTGTTTGCAATGGTGGTACGATACACACGATCCNTAAAATGGGCTTATTAAGTAGGGGTGAATCATCTTTTCATGTAAATATAGCTTTCGTCATGACTTGTACCTAGCGTCAACCGACTCTTGCAGACTATGAGTCCGGTTTCATTCCCTGCGTTGTATGAATATCCTTTGGAACCAATGAAACATAAAAGGAGATTGTCCTCGTATCCACTTGTACTAAAAAACTCCTCTTTGACCGGTGTGGCACGTATTTGTTTGCAATGGTGGTACGATACACACGATCCGACGTTTCTGGGAAAAGTGGGGACAGTAAGCATTTTTTGTGTAAAGTGAGTACCGAATGATTTTTGTACGATGAATGGCCATGAGAGAATCTGCAGATCCAAATAGTGGGTAAAGCGGAGGTAGGCCGCAACTTATAACTTGGATAGACGTATGGGTGATTTTTTTACTTTCAATATTGTTTTTATAAAAAATTCTGATTGTCCCAAACGTCAAATAGACGCAGTTATTGGTGCTTACCAGTAAATTAAAAAAATTACTTCTTTGAATGGAGTGGTTCACTTCAAGCCCTACAGAAATCACTGTAATGAAAAGCCACAACTGGCTGAGACTGCAATTATGTCAAATGTACACCTGGCCAACTCCAATGCATCTAACTTTCAAAGTCAAAAGGTTATTGTTTGGTCCCGCATATGAGCCAATGTGAGGCATACATGTTCCGAGAAGCCATGTCGACTCTATAATGGACCAATCCAGATCCCATTATCAGGCCATTGACGACAAAAATTCATCGCCAAACCAAGGCCTCATGTGGGCAGGACATGCCTCACATGACACGCGTGCACCAATATGGCATGCCACGTGCCTCTTACACCTGCTTCCCAACCGCAATCTACTGCCTCTGAATGTCGACGTCCTATACCGCATACATAGCATCTGCCACCCCTGCTGGAATCCTACCAGCACCATTCAGGTCAAGCTGAATTGCTGTACTTGTTGACTTGTAGCTGTGAAGACGAAGGCATGGAGAGGTGTTGGGATGCCGATGCCGAGAAGGTTCGTTTCCTGTATGGGATGGAATCTCGCTCCCCAAACATTCACGAGGCTCCTCATGAAAGCAACCGATCTTTCAACCGTCATCATGTTTTTTTTCCACAATCATACTCCTCTAGTAAGTCTTTGTGGTTATTTCTTCAAGACACATGTTTGCTCAGCTGTTAAGATTACCCACCCTCATCAATTTATTCTGTTTGCTGCATTGTAGACGTACCTCCAGAAATGGGATGAAGCCTGTGGCCCACAAGCAAAAGGCTGTCAAGGACATCATCAAGGAGGGAGAAACATACCACAACATGGATGCATGTTGTGAGCGGGTGGAGGAATATGCCGTCCTGCATTGGTTCGGCCTTAATGGACCCCGAAGAAAACCTGCCCCCTTCAAAGCGAGGTACACCCAAGCAAGCATTTGCCCGTACACATGGAGTCTATGGGTTGTCATCAGCTCCAAGCTGGGGCACGTCATTGATCAATAAAATTTTCATAATGAACAGATTTTCCCCAAGATCAACCGCGTGACCAACGGCCAGTGCTGCATCCTGGCCCTGGGACGTGGCGAACTTGCACGGTCGACCAAATTAATTACTATATTAGCTACAAAAGATATCCAAAACAATGTACCACAACCCCTCAGCCATGCCCAAGTAGCTTTGGGAATTCATCAAGGAGTAGGCAAGCATCTTGGTGAACAACACAACGCTCTTCCGGGTGCGGTCGCTGCTGCAGACTTCCATCATAGGAAAAAACATTTAAAACGTGGGCCATGTTTCCTTCGTATGTCAAAGAGGTATGTTTCATAGCTGTACTCTGTGACCTGTCATGTATATCATGTACTGTGGACTGATGACCCAACAAATGTCCCTTTGCTCTTGCAGCTGAAGCAGGTTGACCCGACGACACACGCCGTTACAAAGATGGGCGTACATGTGGTTGTTTGTTGCACCTGGTGCTCTATGCATGGGCTGGGATTTCTCAAAGCCTGTGATCAACATGGATGGCACCTTCCTGAATAACAGCCATAAGCAAGTCATGCTTGTGGCCTGGTTTTGTATGCCAGTGATCATGCCACTCCAATGGTGTGGAAATTGGTCTCGAGCGAAGACGAGGCTGCTTTGAAATTTCTTTTGAATACCTAGCCATTGCACAGCAAGTGCTGCACTTTCTCATTTGGTGCTTATCTCTAACCGGGAAGGAGGGCTCATCAAGGTGGTGGAACGTTGGCTCACTGGTGCCATGCACACGTACTGTGCATGTCGCAGACACAGGTTGAGTGAGATGTTGATCACAGTCAGAATGCAACTGGAATGGGTCGATTTGGTTCAGAAACGGCTAAGTATAGGTTGGGTGAAGGTGGGCAGCCATGGCTTGACCCACAAGTCCTAGCACATCGACGAGGAGAAGGGCTGCCGGGTGAGTCTCGCTATTCGAGCTCACCCGTCACGCCGGCGAGCGGAGCTCGCCGGCTCTTGACCAACTGCGAGGGGCAAACCCACTGGAGGTCCGAACAAGCACACAAGCCCCACTCCGAGTTTGATCCTGAACTATATCAGTCAGACCTAACACAGGTTCACAAGTAAGCCTACACTATGTCACAAATGGAGTCAAGAGAAACGAAGAGCGTATGAGGCAGAAAACTGCCAGGTGAGGCTAGGGCAATGCTGCCGGGAGGGAAGCGGGCACGTGTGAAGCCGGCGGGAGTATCGCCAGGCCACTGGTGGCACGTGCGCTCACTGTGCGTCACCTCCGCTCTCTGTGCTAGCATGCCCTGCACACTCATTGCCAATCAGAGAGAGAAAATATATACAGGAGAGACTTAACATTGAGGTTAATTCTGTTACAACCTCATCTCTCTATGGACATAGGCTGGAGTGGAAGTGGCTTTGGCTAAATCTTGAATATCCAGACAACAGCGTATGCGAGTATGTTATGTTATGTGTTATGAAACAGGACGGTTGTATCTCTCCTATCAACGAGTTGAATAAATCTCCTAACCCATCCAGTACATTTGGCAAGGAAAATGGCATTTATGAGCTGTTATCCATGCTTGCCGGTAGCAGGTCGAGCATGGAAAACAGGGTGATGGGTCCTCCTTGCTCAATTCTGGCCCTCTTGATTGAGCAAGGGCCAATTTTCTATTTCCCATTCAATTGTGGAACAAGGGACCCCATTGTTTGGCATATATACAGTGCTCAAACCTTACCCATAATCTCATCCAGGATTTTACGGTTTTGTGTGGACACCTGCTAGGCTCCTAGGTGGCAGGACCTAGCATGTTCCCATGCAATGCATGTGGAGTCTCGGATCCCCAATGTAAACCCTGTCTTGAACAGTCACTAATCCGTCAATTGACGGATTTTTACTGTTCATGTAAAATGTGGCGATATCACCATATCGATGCTGCATGCCATGCGACGTCAACATGTAGGTTGTTGTTGTTGTTGTTTTTGTTGTTGTTGTTGTTGTTGTTGTTGTTGTTGTTTTTTTTTTTTTAATGCATGAAACAACTACCATATGGGCATATCGTCTTCAACGAGTGAAAGAATGGATATGGTTTCATTAATCCGCAATGTTTGGATAGAACATCTTTCTTGGGAATCTCATGGATGTGTATTGTGTGCGACATTTTTGTGCATGCATCATAAAAGAAGGAAGATTCCTCAGAAACTTCAAAGTTATCCAACAATGTGATCTATTTTCTAATGAATGAGCTATCATTAGATTACAATCCCAATTCTCTTCAGAAACAATAACTTTACCTCGGTCTTCCTTGAAATGGATTGTGTAGGCAAAACCCTAGACTCTAACATTAGGGATGTCTCTAGCAACAGATGTGGAAAATGCATAGTAAAGTTTGAATTGGGAACCCTCTGGATGGCCCCAAAAAAGTGAAACTTCCTAGAAGTTACATGGAATTTTCCTACGACTGCTAATGGCGTGCCATTGGTCACGTTTTCAAGCATGGTAAACGCGAGCACAGTTATGTACTTGCATCCACCATGCACAGTCTTTCAATCTACGGAGATAAGCGTAGTATCTCAAGTAACAAATTTGCAAATAGAAATCACGAATGACACCTACATTACATGAATAATTGCTATGCGAGCCTGTCAAGGATGCCCACCATGGCAGGGCAGTTTGTCCTAAACAGTCATAAAACCATGTTTTTGGTTGTATCTGAGCACACACGTCCAAGTGAGGCATGGTCTGCTCCTATGGATGCAAACTCTCAGGCTAGACATAACTACACACTCCTGAGTCCCGCATCATTCATCAGACAGAGAATGCAAAAACTTTAAACTGGATCAAAGGCCATTCTACCGAGAACATGGTGATGGATTCGTCGGGTTGGGTAGTCGTGACCAAGTACATGAGAGAGATCATGATGTGCAAGTATAGGATCACATCGACATGTTTGATCATCCATCTTCAAGGAATCCTACCAGTCTAGTGTGATGGCGATGGAGGCTATGGGAATATTTACCAAGGATTTGTGAACTGCTCCTCCGGGAATAGGGCGTAGCATGCCTACAAAAGCTACAGTATCCGCTGCTGGTGGTCAAGAACAACCTCCATCCCAAGGAATTAAGTGCTAAGATTGAGGTCCTTTGTTGTGTAGGCAGCCTAGAGGATTGCCTTGGCCTCCTTCACAATGTCAACCAAGGAGGAAGAAATGAGGAGGACATCAACATAGACTGAGATGGAAATGAATGGATTGAATGTATATTGGAGGAAGATGGACTGATGAGCATCGCTCTACACATAGCTGGCACAACACAACATGCCGGTGATCTCCTAGTTTGATCACCGTGGTGACCTCTTTAGGTTGTAGAAGACCTTGCATAAGTACTAGATACCATTAGCGATCTCAAAGCGGAGTGGCCAAAACGTGTACATCGTATCCTCCATAGTGTCAAAGAGAAAATCATTTGATGCATCCATCTGGTGTAGTGGTGCTGGGTCAGAATTCCAAACCAAGTAGAAGCTGTGGTCATGCAACCAAGAGGATCAATGGCGTTTTTGAAGTTGAAACCCTCAACATATAAGTATTACTCAGCCTTCAAACGAGCCTTGTTGCAGTCTATCTGGCTTCACCTTATTGTGAAATACCCACTTGATAAGCATGGCCTTCCACCTTGATAGATGGTCAACAAGCTCATAGACACCGTGCTCTCGGACGGCATATAGCTCATCCGCACAGGCCTAATGTTAGTTTTTTTTTTTTCTCTGCCAAAATCATCTCCTTCAACACCCCCGGATCACACAACATCAATGAAGAGTTCACCATTGTCTGAACGTAAATGTTCTGGGTGGACTAGACCTTGGCATTACACATGCGCTGGTCGTGTATGACCAACTCATAACCAGTCACACACATACCCTACTGATTTTGATATTCGATGAAAAACAATTGTTGGTCAATTTTTTCAACGAGTGTATTTTTCATCAAACTTGACAAGTACACCCTACATAATGACTTTTGTTACTTGGGTACAGTATTTTCATACAATGAAGAAAAAACGCAAAAAAAAAGTCTAATGGGATATTCACGTCCGCACTAGTCATCGTATCGTGACGTGGAAGCTATGCTTCTCCGTCAAAACTGTCAGTGTGATGCAGCTTGCCACGTCAGGCAAGCCGCTTCAGACTGACACAACATCAAACACTTTTTGTCAGAGGTGTTCAAACCTGCTCCTCACCGAATTTCAGGTTCTGCAAGTCTCGTTCAAAAAACTTCAAAACCCATGCCCGAACATATAGATTCCCTAAATGACAGATTTTTTAAAGTTGAATATCAAGATTATCAGGGTATGTACCTTGGCGTAGGCGACCTATGCAGTAAGCTTGAGGGTCTTCCAGCTAGGATCATCACTCTAAATGCTACAAACTGATCGTTAGGATGCCAAGGCAGCAGGCCACTGGGCCTAATGGGGTAGTGATCTGAGGTGGCCAATGGAGTCGCAGGTGAACGAGATGCTTATCTCATGTAGGAGAGTAGGAGGAGAGCCAGGAAACGACACTTGGGACGGTGGGATTATTGGCACACGAGACGGTGCTCGTGGGGAAGCGGCTACATGCTCATAGGCTGGCAAAGGACTTGAAGCATGGAAGGACATGATCTCAAGCGCAAGACTGCCCTAGGGGCAGAAATAGGGGAGGCCACAAGGATAGTTTCGGGAAACAAGAAAGGGTGCCCGTGGGGGCTGACAAGGCCACGGACCCAAAAACCATAATGTAGAAAAACGAGGTGGGAAATCCCAGAATGACCCATCTATCAACTGTCCTATACTACTCTATCTCCCGAGAATCTACATATCTTGGAGCATGGTCGGTAGCCAGAGCGAGGATGAAGGAGAGATCCTAGCAGGTAAGAGCCTGAAAGAAAAGGGAATCATGGAAATTGATATATGTATATATATATCAAGTTATATGTATATGCATAGATATAAATTTACATGTATGTATACACACACATTGGTTGTTAAGATGGTCCAGGCAGAAAATCCCTCCCACTGGGCTCCCTTCTAGAAGCTGCTACTTTGGTGGCTTTTTTATCCGCTCGGCTTGGCTCCGATTTGGCGTCATGGAACTTGATAACATGGTGAAAGACAAGATTCCAAATACACAAGAATTTTAACCTTGGAGTAATTGAGGAGAGTGTAGATATGGTCCCGGGAGGAGGCCATAAGGCCAACTCTGTGCCTTAATTTAAAAAAAAAAACAAAGGGATGTAGTTTGACTGCGATAGCATATGAAATCATGAGGAACATTCTTCCAAACACACAGGGACATGCAGGAAGCCCTCACAAGATGCACCATGGCGACATAGAAAATCATAGTTTATTGCTCAAGAAGCTGACTTCAAAACAACGCGAGTGTGGAGTACATGTGAGTAAGAGGCTGGTGAGAGTGGTGCCGACAGTGCAAGAAGCACCTCTAAACCACATCGCCATCCGAGGTTTGAGTCCAAACTCTCTGCATGAAGTCGTGCCCGACAACTCACCAAGACGCAGGGCCATCCTGGTCACGTGGCCATCTAAGGAACAGCACCCAGCTAGCTACAGCAACTCCATCCCTCCAAGACTACAACAAATCTGGAGATGGTCCTAGCATCCTAAAGTGTCTAATGACCACAGCTCCCATGAGAAAGAGAACATTAAGGAGGAACGAGATCATGTGGTCATGAGCCGCCAAAGGGAGGATTGCTGCTATTAATGGAGTGTGAGAGGTCCACCATGTGAATCTCCATCGTTTGGTAGAAGCTTCAGTGTAGTTATAAAATTAGTCTCCTGCACACAGTGTGGTAGGAAAAAACATGTGAAGCAAGAGAAGGGGCATGATAGGTATGATGAGTTACAACACAGTCACCAACACAAACACTCCTCCATGACCCGCAATCACAACCCACACATGCTAAGACAAGCCAACCTCAGTTGAGACAGGAGCAGGGAGACAGTGATCACCTAGGCTCATGGGGAGAGATGAGACCAACAGTGGGGCAAAGTGCTCCCCCAGGCTGGGAACATAAGTAGACTGTTGCACATGCAATGTCCATTTTGCACAATCCCGCTCAATTTCCATGCTCAGAAATACTTGGGCTGAACCAAGATCTTGAGAAACTTCCTGGAACCTTCCTAACCACTTGCCACTTAACTGAGCGTCAGCGCTGAGTCAGTGTGTGATGACAGTCACAAATCATGCACGAAACTGCAAGGGTCTGGATAGGGACACGTACAGAGTGTCAGGAAGCTCAAATTGAATTTAATTGTCGAGAGAGATGACAACTGACAAGAACACAACATACTTACCTGTCGCAGCACATGGCAAGTGACACACACGCAGTACCAATTTGTCCTAAAACCAGCCTAAAACCACTGTCTTGGCCGTAGCTCTGCGCACAGGTATCCAAACACAACACTGTCTGAACCTAGAGATGTAAAATCTAGAGCCAAACGCTACAAATGGTCATACGTACATGTCTAGCATCGATCAGTGGACAGACAATGCAAAATATACAAATCGGGCTCAGAAGGAGTCCACCGAGAAAACTCTAGCGACTGTAGAAAAACTGCAGAGCATCCAAGCAAACACCCTGGACATCGTGGCAGCTCTATGGCTGCTACTTGTGGGTGGAGCACCACCCGTCGGTACTCCGGCGCCAACCGGGTCTGCATCAGGGATCATGTCGTCGCAGTCTCCACTACTGCTGTTCCATACCACTAGTGTGGGGTATACGGATAATCACCACGGTCGTTGCTCGTGACGGGTGGAAGCCACACAAACCAACACTCCCTTTTGCTGACAGAGCCGTCATCACAATCACGAATGAGTGAAGGTAGCAAAGCATCGCTCGCAACCACAATACAAGGTCTACTCGTGATAGTGGTGTAATTCACCAAGTGCCTGGGTCTTGACCATGCAAGGTATAAATCACACACCCATATGCCAAACACCATACAAGAGGTCCAAAGCAACAAGGTCTCCTCATGACCGTGGAACATGTCTCCAGGGTCCGGGTCTCGACCACACTTGCTCGCATGCATGGAGCATATTTAACACATGGAGGCAATGTGTCTCCACATCACACCGGTATAAGTAACCAGGTGGGCGTGTCTCGACCAACATAACCTCGACCAGAGCATCGTGGCACACCCAAAGTAACCACGCTATCGTCATAATGGTGTCAGGCCAAAGCTCACACACCAATACTCCCCGTGGGTTGCAAATACTGACAGTACGAGCAAAGCTGATGGTTGTTCCCAACACAATCCCTCAGGAGCAAGCACGGCTCCCCCATGTCCACATAGCCTTGATCACGTACGTGTCGGCACAAGCCACGGCCTCTTGCAGCCTCGCCGCCTCATCGTGTAGGTAAGCCGTTGAATCATCTGCCGCGTGGCTGCCAGCTACTGGCGCGGCGTTGACACCAGACAACGTGTTAGCATGTGCAGCGTGTGCATCTGCAGGAGGTGCTCTTTGGAGGCAATGGCTGCTACTGACATATCTATCACTCAGCCATCGACTGCTGGGGGGATGTCGGCATCTGTCGGTGAATCTGCCTCTGCCGCATTGTCTCCGTCATCGAAAGCCTGTACAATGTCCCGGTGCTCCTCTCAACCCCTTGTGCACAACCAATCTTCCACCTACCGCTGAATGTCCGCTCTTCCCCGACATGCATACTGTAAAGACATCTCAGCTGCCTTGAGACGTGTGTGTACATCCTCCACACACTTCTCGGCAACCTGTCATGCTGGAACATTTATAGTATAACAACGGCTAATGGACTCCTGGAGCTCAACCATGAGACACTACACTTGCGCCTTCTCTCGAGCCACGACTGCCTCCTGCTTGTCAATCTTGGAGCATAAGCGCTTTGGTACGGGAACTATAGCTTCGACGTATATGGGTGTTTTGTCAGCTGGAACAGCCATGGTGTCACTGATGCCAGTCATGACAACCATTAGTCAGAGGTCTGCAGCTTGCTCTGTATCCTCCACAGTAGATGCACCTGTAAGGTTGACTGCAGTAGGCTCACCTGATGCCGCGGACACAACCGCCACTCGGCGGTCAACAGTGTGGACCATGGTAACAACTGCTCCTTCACGGGCCATCGCTCCTGAAGCATCCAATGATATCTCCTCCTCCAACTATTGGCACAAGTTCGACCATCTCCACACTATAACGTGGAACGTCCACTCCCCATCCTTGAGACGCGTGTATACATCCTTGACGTCTATTGCTGCTACTCGACAACCCGCGGTGTCTACAGTGCTCCAACATGTGCTCGCTATACGCAACTCAGCATGAGGTCCTACACGTGCCTGTCCACACGTGCGACTTCATCCTCCTGGTCAAGAAGCACAAAGTGTAGACGCTTGAGCATGGGGATCGCCTCAGTTGCTGGTGCATCATCTACTTCTCAAGCTATTTCCTCCAGGACGGCTGCACCTCCACAGGCAGTTGTTGTAGTGGCGTCGACCATAGCAGACAAGCTGGCAACCTCGACGTCTCTTGCCTCTCCGAGTGCCCCCTCTAGATGTGTACCTGCAATGGCTCATGCTACGGCTAAGGCAGCATCTACCCCTGTTTTGGCAGTACCGACTGCTACAAGGGCGACGATCATCGTGGATTCTACACCAATGAGGGCATCCACTACTGGTGTCCCGTCTGTAGTAGTGTCTGGTACTACTACTACTTTCATGACATCGATGTTTGTCAATATGCCCACTGTCCGTACGTCACGCTCCAAGGGCGTCAGATGTCATTGCCACTCTTGCTACTGTCTCGTCTACTACTATTACCACACCTTCCACATCGGTCGTTGTCACTCCAGCGTTGGCTATAGTTTCTATCCCCATCTCCATTGCTATGTTTGCCTCCAACTCCGCGTTGGACCATTTGTCCGCCTCCGACTCCGCGTCGGACCACTCCTGGGATGACTTGTCCTCACTAAGAATGTCCTGTCGTGCAGCACCGTCCATCACATCTCTCCTGTACTCTCTGGTGCTCGTCGGCGGACACTCCATCCCCCCCTTGACCAACACATCGGTAGAGGCTAAGAAGGGGTGCCGCACCAATCCCGTAACAAGGGACGAGAGGGATGTCTCTACTACAGCCCTTGCCACCTCCATAGTTGCTACTATGCCCACAAGCTGACTCTATGCTGCTCCTGGGGCATCAGCCTTGCCATCGCCTGACAACATGAATCCTACCGCTCCTATAGCTGCTCCAAACGTATCTGCCAGAACCACCCAGTCGTCTATTGTGGGCTGAGCATGAGTATCTGTATCATCTTCTCCTCTTGCTACTGCACCTCGCACCATGGCAGCTCTCTCCACACCGGTTAATGTGGGAGTGTGCACGTTGTCAGGCGCAGCTCCTGCATCGGCCGTCGTCACGTTATCCGCCAAGGAATCAATAATATCCATCTCAATCTCCGACTTTGACTGAGCATCGAAATAGTCCTCCTTTAAAAAAGAGCCTCTGTCATGGCGGCCGTCTCCTTCCGCCGAACTCTCTGCTAACTAAGCCTGCTTTGTAACATCATCCGCCTCTACCATCCAGTACTCCACATCAGTCGCCTCACCAATGCTGAGCTCCACCGCGGTCGTTGGCAGAGAATCCACCTCCATAGTTGCTACTACACCCACAAGATGACTCTCTGCTGCTCCTAGAGCATCAGCCTTGCCATCACCTGACAGCATGAATCCTACTGCTCCTTTAGCTGCTCCAAACGTATGTACCAGAACCACCTGGGTGTCTGTTGTGGGCCGAGCATGAGTATCTATATCATCTGCTCCTCTTGCTGCTACACCTCGCACCATGGCAGCTCTCTCCACACCGGCTAATGTGGGAGCGTGCACATTGTCAGGCGTAGCTCCTGCATCGGCCGTCGTCACGTTATCCGCCAAGGCATCAATGATCTCCATCTCAATCTTCCAATCTGACAGAGCATCGGACTAATCCTCCTTTAAAAAAGAGTCTCTATCACAGCGGCTGTCTCCTCCCACCGAACTCTTTGCTAACTAAGCCTACTGTGTAGCATCATTTGCCTCAACCATCCTACACTCCACAACAGTCACCTCACCAATGCTGAGCTCTATCACGGTCGTCGGCGGACAATCCATCCCCCCAAAAATGACACCTCACCAGGAGCCAAGGGGACTCAACAGACCAAGCCGAGGACAGGGAATGAGGGCGTCTTATCACCTATGATTCTTCCCACAACCGCATCTGGTGGTGCTGCCTATGCACAACGTCAGCACGCCACCGCGCACGACATGTGCGAACGCGAGCGATACCGCCACGGGCTTAAGGTCCACACGTCAGTATGATGCTGATAACCTACAAAACGGAACGGAGGGTGAAAGATGTAGACAAGATATCTGGCATACTAGCATCATCGGAGGAAGGGATAAAGGATTGGGACGAGGATAAAGATGAAGTTCAAGGTGGCATCAGCGGCAAGGTGGGAACTCGCTCGGAAGTCACGTTGTCAAGGAGTTGTTGGACCATGTGCTTGAGGTTTCGGACCTCCATGTGTAGGGCAGCCATATTTCCACATAAAAACGATATAGCATCACACAGTGACACATCCACCAAAGGAGGAGGTTAGGAGGATTGTGCCCAAGGGGGATGCCACCCAGGAGGGCGCTGTCGGCATTGGCGCCAGCCATGCTACCTATCTTGACAGTAGTCATACAAAAACCCTGAAGACAAGAGGGGCGCGTGCCACGACGGCATCGGCCATTGTGCCTGTGGCAGCTGCCATAGCTGGGGCTCAGGCGTAGACCACGGCACTGGCATCGCCAACGGCTATGCTGTATAGCTCATGTCAAGAGCCTAGCGTGGATGATAGTCCTGCACACTCGATCTCGGTGGCACAAAGCACCACATAGAGGGACACGGATGCAACAACGTCTCTTGGACAAGCTGCGATGTTGTCAATCACAGCTACCTTCTCAGCCCTAGTGTGTTGCTACAATATTGCACTACCGCCACGCGATGTTGATGGTGCAACGATCGCAATGTGTGACCTCAAGTCGCCTTCGGTACAACTGATGCTGTAGTGGGTGTCTTCGTCAGCCGACGGGTGTGGCTTCAAGCCACATTCACTGCTTTGACTACTGCAGATCTTGCGACGGCTATTGCTACGGCAATTCTCGTAATCAGCCAATGGTGGTGGCTTCAAGCCACACTAAAAAGGTGAAATAAAAACAGAAAATTCATTAGAAAAACAAAGGGAGAAAGAGGCACTTTTCTTTCACTGATCATTTCGGTTCCACTGGGGTACCCCCACTTGGATTCTTTCTCAAGTGGCCCACTTGTGGACCTCCTTTTCCTCCCCCTCTCCTTTTCTTTCTTTTTTCTTTGTCTTCCTGGCTCAAACCCCACAGCAAGCTTGTTGATCAAACAAGCTTGCCGATTGGCGCGCTGGCTGATCGTCACGAGCTCGCCGCGGGCTTGCTGCGGACTTGCCGTGGGCCCACCCCATGGCGAGCTGCCTTGCAGCGAGAAGCTACAAGGCAGCTTCCCTTCCACTGCAATGGGGTCAACGGCAAGTGCTGATGTCGCCTTGGCTGCCCCTATTGTGCGTGATGCTACTACTACGCGCGTGTGCAACTACGGCCGTAAGCTGTAGCTACTCGCCGCTACTACTGCTACTATCGTGCGGTGTTGTTGCTACTATAGCTGCTACGGTTGTTACGAGACAGTGCTTCCCACTACTGCTACATGTTGTTGTTATGTGGTGCTAAGGCTGCTACCCTTTGCCATTACTGCTGCAGCTGTTCGCCGCCACTCCTGCTGCTTCTCCTACTACTGCTGTGGCTGCTTGCTGCTGCTACTACTCCTGTAGCTGCTTGCCGTTGCTGCTGGCCGTGGCTCCTGCTACTAATGCTTTTGCTATTTTGGTTGCTTCTACGGCTACGGTTGCTTCTGCAATTGGAGTTCACTTCTCCTGTTACGGCGGCATCTGCTGTTGCTGCCAACTGCTCTTGAAGTTGTGGCTACTACTACAGTGGCTGTTGTTGCCGCAGTAGCTGCTACTACTGCGCCTGCTACAGCTGCTACTGCTTCTGCCACAGCTTCTGGAACTGTGGCTGCCGATGCCAAACCTCCAGTGGCGGCCAGCTACTACTACTGCTACTACTAGTGATGCGGCTACTACTGCACTTGCTTCTCACCGTTCTCTCATGGTGATTGCTGCACCTAGTGCAGCGACCATACCTACCACAACTGCTGTGGGTGGCGACCTCGTTGGTTGCCTGCTGGTGTTGCCTTGGCTGCTGCTGCTGTGGCTCCTGACAATGTGAAGCGTAGCATGGTGAACACTCCTAGGATTATTGCGACAAATGTGTCTCATACTGCTGCTCCTAATGCTACATCTTTGTTGCACAACACAACGAACTGTGGCTCGTTTGCTGTGACACTATGAGAAACTTCCTGGAACCTTCCTAACTGCTTGCTAGTGAACTAAGCGTCAGCGTTGAGTTAATGTGTGATGATAGTCACAAGTCATGCACGAAACTGCAAGGGTCTGGGTAGGGACATGTACACAAATTGAATATCATTGCAGAGAGAGATGAAAACTAAAAAGAACACAACATAAATACCTGCCGCAGCGCACAGCAAGTGACGCACGCGTAATGTCCGTTTGTCCTAAAGTTGGCCCAAAACCACTGTTTTGACCATAACTCTGTGCACAAGTATCCAAACGCAACACCGTCTGAACCTAGAGATGCAGAATCTTCAGCCAGACGCTACGACTAGCCACATGCAAATTTCTGGCATCGATCAGTGGATAGATAATGCAAAAGATGCAAGTCGGACTCAGAAGTAAAGAGAAAACTCTAGCGAATGTAGAAAAACTGCAGAGCATCCAAGGAAGCACGCGGGACATCGTGGAAATTGTATGGCTGCTACTTGTGGGTGGAGCCACCACCAATCGATGCTGCGTAGCCAGGAGGGTCCACATCGGGGATCAAGTTGTCGCCCTCTCGAATATTGTTGCTCCATATCACCAGTGTGGGGTATACGGATAATCACCACGGTCGTCGCTCGTGACAAGTGGAAGCCACACAAACCAAGAGATCCTTCTTGTTCTACGCTGAGTGGAGGAGGGTTTTGGCTCCTTGAACAATAGCTTGACTAGGAGATGCAATGAGCAAATCATCCATTTACACAAGGATGGAAACAAGTGGGGAGGATGGTAAGAAAATACGTGGAAGCTTCCTAGAAACACAATCGTTAACTAGGCGTCAGTGCTTGGTGAGACGGTGATGACAGTCACAGGTCGTAGGCACGACGGCAAGAGTTTGGCTAGGAGACACAAGGCAAAGTGTCAGAATGCTTCAATAGCATTTGCAGAGAGAAATGACACATGACAAGTCCATGGCATAAGTACCTACAGTGGCGCACGGCGGGTGTCGCACGAGGCAGTGCAAGGTCTGTCCTAAAACCGGTCCAAAACCACTGTTTTGGCAGTAACTCAGCGTACACAAGTCAGATTGCTACGCCGTCTGAACCTAAACATGCAAAATCACAAGCCAAACACTACGACTGGTCACATGCATGCATCCGGCATCAAGCGGTGAACACACAATGCAAAAAAATGCAAATTGGGCCCGCGGCGAGTCCGATAAACTCCTACTTGCTACAAAAACGCTTCAGAAGGTCCCACAGAGTGGCCAGCATTGTGGGGCGGTCATCAGTCAGCTCCAAACTGGTATGCGACCACTAGACAACGCACTGGTGCCACCTGGGTCCGCATCAGGGATCTGCATGGGCATGGACATGGCCGAGTGGTCTCAGCAAACTGTATAGGTCAACAAGAACGTCACAAATCACAACACTCCCCCATGACCCAATGGTACACATGTCCATACACGTCCAGCACTGAAACGAGTGCAACAAAGAGTGCAGAAGAATTCGTGACATAGACACAGACAGGCCCTTCAATCAACCACTCTCACGCAAGGGGCGAAGCCCAACAGAACGAATGGCCACCAAAAACTTCTCCCGCGCCAGTATCTTCGTTAAGAAATCAACACGCTGCATGTCAGTGCTGACCCACATGACGGAGATCATGTGTTACTCCACCAGATCATCCACAAGGTGATGCTTGACTGCAATGTGCTTTGTGCGAGCATGAAAGACACCAGAGTTCTTCACAATGACAAGAGCACTCTAGTTGTCCCAACAAAGCACAATGGCGGGCAGTGACTGACATAGCTCAAGGAACAGGCGTTGCAGCCACATTGCCTCACCAACCCCTGCACCCAGAGTAACATACTCTACCTCTGACAAGCTACATGCAATACAACCTTACTTTCCTCTACGCCAGGACAGAGCGATACCACCAAATAGGAACACGTAACCGGTGCAACTGCGTCCGTCTGGAATCCAGGCCGAATCACTGTCGGTATACCCATCAAGAACCACCAAATACTGCCAGCAAAGGCTGAGTCTAAGGTACGGTGTGGAGACCGCGTACCGCACCACTCATAAAGCTGCATGAAGGGCTCTACCACGTGGAGCCTGCAAGAAGTGTGCAAGGTGGTTGACGGCAAAAGCGATGTCGGGGCGTGTGGTAGTGGCCAGGTACATCAGAGATCTGATGACGCGGAGGTACACGGTCACATCCATTGTCTCCCCTAGCTGTGTGGGATCATCCACTTTTAGGACATCCTACTTGTCAGGTGTGAGCGGTATGGAGACCGTGGGCACTGTGCCAAGGAGGTCACTTAAGCGCTCATCCACAACACGTACATATCGGGCCTCCAACGTCTGCGGTCTCGCACGATCTCCATGCCAAGAAACACCGCTACGGGACCGAGATCCTCATCTTGTAGGCATTCTGGAGGACCGTCTTGGCCTCCTCCATGGCTTCCATGGAAGGAGACGTGATTAGAAGGTCGTCCACATAGACCAGGATGGCAGTGAACCGCTCAAGCATCCGCTCAAAGAAAAAGAGAGGGATCTGCCTCGCTCTGTTCATATCCCACACGAGTCAGGGTGCCAATAATCTCCAGTTCCAGCACCAAGGAGACTACTTGAGGCCGTACAAGGACTTGCGCAAGCGCCAGATCTTGTCACCTTCCTCAAAGCCTGTGACTGGGTCACGTAAATCTCCTCATCTAGAGAGCCATTGAGGAACGCATTGTTCACGTCCATCTGGTGCAGTACCCAATCATGCTGAGCCACAACACCGAACAGAGCACGAGCTAAGGTCATGCGGCCAAGAGGGGCAAAGGTGTCAGTGTAATTGATGCCCTTGATCTAAGAATACCCCTTCATGACCAAGCGAGCCTTGTGGCATTCCAATGAGCCATCCGGCTTGAATTTCTTGCGGAAGACCCACTTGACCTGAATACCCTTCCTCCCAGGTGGAAGGTTGACTAGCTCGTAAACTCTGTGCTCTTGAATGGCACAAAGCTCATCTTCAGAGGTAGCCCGCCAGGCGTTTGCATCATGTGATGAGACAGCTTCCCTCAGTGTGCCCGGATTAGGCACCATAGAATGAGAGCTCTGAGTGGCAAGTGCACACGCCTCAGAGCTAGGCCTGACGACCACGAGGTCAGCTGCTACATCACAAGCCATGCAACACTCGCGAGTGACCAGATGGTACCTTACAGGGCACATTGGATGTATCATTGTGTGATCTGTGTGGATACTCAGGCCAGGGGCCTTTGTCCCGGGATCACCACTTGCAACACTGCGAGTGGAGTACCTAGGTGCGGGATCTGGCACCCACTGGAATCCAGAGACCAACGATCAAAGACAACCACCGGACTAACGCGAGTAACCTGGGCTCGAGGAGTTTGTCTCAGGCTCAGGGACATGCACAACCACATCTGGTGAGGACTGGGTACTGATGCAAAGGGATAGGTGATGCAGTGTGCGGAGATGCTGATGAAATGATGGGATACTCAGGACTAGGTGTGGCAAGAGGAGTAGGAGTCGAGGCAAAACCACGCACAGAGGCAAGAGTACTGTTGGACATGGGTATAGAATCATGGGTGCCTGTGGGGTGTGAGGGAACAGGGGTGGAAACCGGCTGGCTGGAGAGGTCTCTGGGCCGACAACGATTATCGCTGGGTCATCAAGAGCCGGAGACCCGAAAGTGGAGGGGCCTCGAATGGACACATCAGCCGGATGAGAGGTGCTCGTAGGCCCAGACTCCCCCATCCGTCGAGAAGCCTCACACGTAGCAACACACGTGATGGACATCGACATGATCGAGGGCAGGTCACGGTAGGTGAGAGACTCAAAGAACATGTTGCAAGACTAAGGAATGCAACAACGAGCAAGGTCCCAGAAACGCCAGGCCTTCGACCGTGGGGAGATATCCACAAAGGCACGTAGACGACCCCGCGGGGAGACCTTGGACCCCTATTGGTCTTCGGTGCACCACACAGAAGCCACGGATCCCAAGACACGAGCGAGGCGCAGGCTGGCATGGTGGCCAAACCAGAGCTCGTATGGTACAACGTGGTCTGGAAGGGGACCGTGCGGGTGGCGGTTCCAGACCCACGTCATGTAGGAGAATTCTTCAACTGCAAAGGACTGTGGAAGACCGTAGTCACACTACATAGCATGAATCGTGTCCTCCATGGTGTAGTTCTAGCACTCAGAAACACCGTTCTATTGAGAAGTAGCAAGAGTGGAGACCTGGTAAAAAACCCCGTGCTCGGCAAAGAAACTGTCCATCTTGCCAAGAAACTTGCCACCGTGATCCGAACGGAAGGTGTGCAGCGTGTGGCGGGACTACCGTTCAGCCATCACTAGCCAAAGGCGAGCCGCGAGAGCGGCGTCACTGTTCTGGCTCAGGCTGTAGACCCACCGCATTCGGATGAAGTCGTCCGTCGGGGTCAGGATGTAGCGGCCCCGATTGGACAAAGATTCAACAAGAAAAGGACCGAGAAGGTCCGAATGGACCAACTCAAGGGGGCAAAGTTCTTGAGAACGCAAGTCAGGATAGGTGCAACGATACATCTTACCCTAAGCACAGAACGGACAGTTTGTCTTGGGCGGCTTCTCGAAAGAAGCCGCATCAAGACTGAGTACGGGTTGTGTCCGAATGAGCTTTGGCACAGTGTCGGAGCCCACATGATACAGGCGACGATGCAACAGTCGCTTGTGCTCAACAAACAGAACACAAGTGACAAACACACAAGCAAGAGGAGAAAGGCAGCAAGAAGAAAAAGAAATCAAAGAGAAACGATACAGGTCATCCACAACAGAGGCACGAAGAACAATGGTATGAGTGTTGAAAGTTGTCACAGTTGCGGAGTCTGCAGTGTGCTCCACAAAGAGTCCCATCAGTGTGCAGGTACGCACAGACAACAAGCTGAGCTCAAGGTCGGGCATAAAAAGTACCTCGGAAAGATACAGGGGGCAGACGGACCATCAAAGCACACAGCCCCAACATCCTGGACCGGCAATGACTGACCAGAGCTTGAACAAATGGAGCAACGAGACGCAACAAGACCGAAAGCAACGAATTGACTATGACGACAGGTCATGTGATAAGTGGCACCAGCATCGATGATCCAAGTGCCAGCGAAATCACGACCACAGGACGTCACTATACAATGGGCAATGGAACACTTGACCTCAGACGGGTGAGGAGACATGTCGAAGGGCACAGAGGTGAGACTCATGAATCCAATTGGTAATGTCAAGCTCATAATCATCACATGCGAGCTATGCTCCCCCACACGAGTCATCACGAGCTACGAGAACAAATGAACAAACAATGTGGGAACCACCCGGCTGTGACGACGCACTCACACCTCCCTGAAAGCTAAGCGCCAGAAGGTGATGGAGCTCGGCCATGGTGCGGTCACGTGGGTCCAGGTTGCCACTGCTCGCCGGTGGAGAAGCGGGAGCTGCTGCGGTCATGGTCATCGCGCGATCGGAGGTTGTGTTGCTCGACACAAACCGGTGTGCGTGTGTAGCCTAAAGACTACGAGTGATCCGCGCCCAATCGATCGGGTGCTAGCACTTGGTATAACGATGAGCAACTCCACATTTGCAGTAGTGAACAGTACGTCCACTGCTATCGCCCGATGACTGTTGCTGCTACGACAGTTGCTCGTCCAAATCACGCATTTTCTTGTCCTTCTTCCCTTGTGCCGTTGTTGTCACACCCTGCATCTCAGTCACGGTAATTGGGATGGAAGGGGAAGAGGAGGATGTGCCAGAGTAGGAGAAGTGGACTGCAAGAGGGACGTCGGTGACGTCGCGTTGACCATTGCAGCAAGGGGACTCTCCTGATGGGCCACGGCTGCCTCACAAGCGGAAGTCACCTCGAGGAAAATGTGATATGCCCAAGGAAGAAGCTGGAGGGAGGCGGAGAAAGACTCGGTGATGGCGTCGCTGTACCCCCAGAAGATGCCTGCGTTCTTGGGGCGAACTCCGATCATGAGCGCGCAAAGCGCCCACAGTTGTGTACCTCCTCAGGTCCCAAGGTGTATGTAGATGCGCATGGCACGCTGCCAGTACTTGGTTGCAGGCTCGGTAGGTCCCTGACGAAAGGAGTGGAAGGCGCAAATTTGAGCCGCGCGGGTAGCTTGCGTCTTTGCAGCAAGCAAGGACACTGCTAGGTCCCAGCCTTGATGTGGATTAGCACCCGCGCCTGTGCTAACCTCTCTAAGGAAAGGGCGAAAGTCCATGACAGTCTCACGCGACATGGCGTAAAGGAGTCCCTGCATTGCCCTGGCCGCTGTCAGCACCTGAGCACGATCCGTAACCTGGTACGGATTGTGATAGTGGGGCCAGGTCCCCTCTCAAGTGGCCCAGACCTGGAAAAGAGTCTCCTAGTAGTCAAAGCTGTCCTTGTTGACATAGCATAGGGGCGGTGTCTCGAAGTCCTTGGGTTGCCGCTACATAGGGAGAGCAACCACACGCTGCGAAGGACGAGGGATGGGGAAATCACCGGGGCAAGGGAAGTCACTGAGGTAGGGATCAGGCAACGATCGGATGCCAGATGTCTGTGGCTCCCGATAAATCGTCCGAAGCTCGCAGAGACGCTCCTGAAGCACGCGAATCTCCCTCTCATGAGTGTCATCCTCCATACCGGGCATGTCATGGTCCTCATCCCAAGGATCAAGAGGTGGCGGTCCGCATCCTCCTGTTGTCTCCGGTGCAGATGCTGACCACTGTGGAGAAGGTGCAAGACCGCCGAATCCCCCGGAGGTCTGTTGTGGGACCGTAAACTGACTACGAAGAAGCTAAGTGAGCGTATGGATGGTGTTAGTCTACTGCTGCTACGAACGACGCATCTCATCCTGCTGACTCCGCAAGTCCTCAATGGCCTGCAAACGTGGGCTCATTACCCCTGAGGAGGAGGAAGAGGGATATGGTGGTCCTTTGCCCTTGTCACCGGTCAGAGCCATGTCAATGCTCAGTGTGGATGGGGATGTCAAAATGGTTGGCTTGAACAACCGCTGGCAGTTATTGAAGAATTGAAATGATGGCAACTTTGACTTTCCAACCAAAAAATTCGACAAGGCAAGTGCTGAGGTCAGCAAGGGTTTGCTGACGTCAGCACAGACCTGATGACATCTGGACAAATGCTGACGTCGGCACGTTTCCTTTTCTTTTACAGCCCTCGTGACTATTGGGCGGCTACTTCGCAACAATTGAGCGGAAGCTACGCGGAAGCTCGATAGCAGCTTTCGCTTGGCTGCTACTGCTACTGCGCCTGCACATGCAACAGCAGCCGCGCCTGAGGCTTTGCGCAGCTGTGGTAGCAGCTGTGCATTGCTCTGTGCTACAGCACTGCTGTGCGCTGCTCCTACTATGCACTATTGCTTTTACGCACGACTGCTGTTGCGGTGCTGCTACTACTGCTGCTCGTTGCTCCTACAACTACTCACTGCTGCTGTTGCTGCTATTGTTGGCTGCTGACTGCCCGTAGCTTGCTGCTTGCCGCTTGCTGTAGCTGGTGCTGCCAGCTTTCACCTCCTACATGTGCCCCCTACTACTACTACTGCTAGCGCCGGTGCCAACAACTGCGAGCAGCTGCCACCTGCTATGGTTGCCACCTGCTACTGCTGCTGCTAGCGGCTGCTGCTGTTGCACTCTCACGTGCTGAAGGCAAGTGGCGTCAGCGGTAGTCAGGTGACGTCGACATGTCTCAGTGGACCGGCCGCAATAGTGATACTCGTTGTTGCTGCTCTGCTGCGTCTCTGCTGCGCAGCTAAGCGAGAACTGTCTCTCTGCTTTGATACCATGAGAAGATGCATGACAACTTCCTAGCAACACAGTCGCTGACTAGGCGTCAGTGCCTGGTCAAACGGTGATGGTAGTCACAAGTCGTACACACGACGGCAAGAGCTTGGCTAGGAGACACAAGGAAAAGTGTCAGAATGCTTCAATAGCATTTGTAAAGAGAAGTGACAAATGACAAGTCCATGGCATAAGTACTTGTCGCAGCGCACGGCGGGTGTTGCACGTGGCAGTGCAAGGTCTGTCCCAAAACTAGCTCGAAACCACTGTTGTGGCTATAACTCAGCGTAGACAAGTCAGAACACTAAGCCGTCTGAACCTAAATGTGCAATATCACAAGCCGGACGCTACAACTAGTCACATGCATGCATCAGGCATCAAGCGATGGACACACAATGCAAAACATCAAAATTGGGCCCACGACGAGTCCACCAATAAACTCCTACGTGCTTTAGAAAAGCTGCAGAAGGTCCTAAATAGCGGCCAAGACTCTAGGACGATCATTTGTCAGCTCCAAACTGGTAGTCCACCAGTAGACGACGCACTGGTGCCACTTGGGTCTGCATGAGGGATGTGCACGAGCATGGACACGGCCGAGTGGTCACGGTAAACTGTACAGGTCGATAGGAACGTCACAAACTACAACAGATGGTGCTATAAGAAATAGAGCAGGGTGCGTACTGCTCTTAAGCGTGGAAGTGATCTCTTGGCTCGCGCAATATGGCGACGTCTTAATGCCGTTAAAGGCCTCTTGCGGTCACGATTTTTTTTTTGTGCCACTGGAGAACCTGGCCGGTTAAGTTGGGCACTTGACACAAATGCCCAAGACCTTACATGTGCTTATGCCAATTTTCGGTATGCGATCGACACGTATGGAAAATTTCATCAATTCAAACGTGATGAAAAATATAAGGTACCCAATCGGCCCAAAGTTTTTGAATAGCCTTCTACTCCACATTGCATGCCTGTGAACCTTCCACATTGAGCTCAGTGTAATGGTGTACGAGCCGTTTTTCAGTTGGAAAATTATTCAAGTGAGTTTTTTGTGCCAAGAGTGCTATGTGACCTGAAAAAGTACTGACATGTGGGGCTATGGATGGGATAGATTGAGGGTGGGGGAACCTGAATTACTGGAGTTTTGGTCCAGTGGGCCAAGCTTCCCCGTCTTTGTAGTACAATTTCCGCTCAAGAAAAAAGAGTTGAGGTTGGCTCACTCTCGCTTGCGAGAGGAGCGCAGCAACATGCACACTCGACCGTTCAGAGGCCATCTCATTGGTATGTTGCACCATGCTGCGGAGGCTGGAAACAGTTTTGAAGAGCCATGGCCGTCGCATGCGGGCATGGGGCGCGGCTGGTAAACGCTGGAATGCGTTGTTGGGCCGCCTCAACGATGGATTCCAGCGATGGGCAGTCGGTCTTGTCCGCGGTGTTTAAGCCTTACAGTCGTCCATGTAGCGTGGCTCGGCCCTCAGATGTTGCTTCGTCCGGAAGGACCTCTTTCTTATCTTGTTCAGGGATCCTGGCGGGCCCCACACGGTACACCAATGGTCGAACAAAATCAGCCCAACAGTTCCACATTCCACCAATCACGTGTCAACGTCGATAGTTGAAAGCTCGATGCGCGTCCGCGATATTCAGAGATCACTCCGGACCTGACCGCCTGCACTGGTGTTCTGACCGGCGACGACGTTGAAGAATGGGCAGGGCGAGGTGTGTGGACAAAGAAAGTCCTCCAACAAAAATTGCAAAGCTCTGTCCGACAGCGCTCGACGATGGATTCTAGCGTTTCCCAGCCGCGCCCATGATGTCCACGATTGCTCCTTTGCTGCCGACGACGCCTGGAGCGTTATCGTCCGGATGGAAAACCCTCCGAGCCGGCGGATGGCCGTCGATGCCCATGCCATGGCTGCGCGGATGAGCCATGGCATGGGAGCTGGAAGAGAGTCGGCGCTCACGCTTTTCCAGTGGCTCTCTCACACTCTCTCACTCGCCGTCGAACCTCTCTCACACTCTCTCTATGCGGCCAACGTGGGTGCAGCGGGAGCTCTTTGTCCGCTTGCGGTCTAACTGCGAAGGCCGTGCCACTTGCGCAAACGGAGCATGGCTCATGTCCAGCGCACGTTTGGGCTGCCGTCAACAGTCCCTCTCCCATCCACGCGGTGAAGGGACGACCCCATGTGCGTACCACCAACTTCCTCGCCTCATCGGCACACTCACACGCACGCATTGACTTGGCATGCGAACTGCCGCATGCGTGCCTCGATTTGCCGAATCCACCGCCCAGCAGGTCCTGAGCTGCCTCGCCCTCCTCCCTTCTACCTCTGTTGCGAGAATTCGCGGGAACAAGAGCCTCGGGAACCACGAGTCGGTGGGTGTGGCACATCCACCGAAGCACGCGCATGCGTTGCGCAAGCACAGCCGCATCTGGAACAGGCCACTGCTGTGTCAACGGCGTCGTTTCTCGTCGAATGAACGACAGTGCTGTCGTGTGGGCCACCTCCCCTCCTCCTCCCCTCCGTGGGAGCGGCAGCTGTCGAGGGTGGAGCTCAGACACAGCTGCATTGAGCACGGCGCACCACCGGCACGACGTGCGGTGGTGGAGGGAATGCCACAGCCGCTGACTCATTTCCTTGTTGGGACTTCATGCCGTGGCACTACCAGCCACGTCTGTATTCACGTTCCTCCCTCACCGACGCCACCGCTGGAGAATGTCGAGCGCAAGGACCCGGTATGAGGAGTGCGAGTGGAAGCTCAACGTCGGCGGAGCAGCAGCAGAAGCATCAGTAGCAGCGGCCGCGGCTGCGGCGGCGGCGGGGACGGCGGAGGCGGCGGCGGCGGCAGCAACAGGCAGGGTCCGCGCAGCTGAGGATTGCCACAGACAGAGCGCTACGCCGGCCTGGATGTGGCTGACGACTGCCGACTGCGCTTTTGACGGCAGTGTGGCACACGCGTTGAACTGCCCACAGCCGCTGATGAGACACACGGGCTTGGCTAGCTTGCGGTGGAGAAGAGCGGAAGAGATTTGAGCCCTGTGCTGTCTGTGAAAGTGTGCGCCAGGCCGTTGCACTGTGCGTGTGCTGGCTTGACTGGGCGGATGACCAGTGGCGGAGGTGTGACGGAGAGAGGATAAGAGGAAGGCGACCCCTGAGGGAGGGGTATGGGAGGCGGACCATAGCAGAGGCAGAAGAGCTTGGGAGGAGGATAT